>BQNB010019761.1:0-63684 GCA_026074375.1 Tanacetum coccineum | reverse complement strand
TTTAATGTCATCAAGGTTGAAGGTTTTGAACCACCTCAAGAGGAAGTTATTCTCGTTCGTAAGTCCGTAAGGACACATCAAGCTCCTGAACGCTTATGTCTATATGTAGAAGTGGAGGAGCATAGTTTGGAGGATCTTAATGAACCCACTAACTGTAAATCTATAATGTTAGATCCGGAATCTGATAAGTGGCTCGATGCTATGAATGTAGAAATGCAATTCATGAAAGATAATCATGTTTTGCTTGGTTGATCTTCCTCCCAATGGTAAGATGTTGGAAGTAAATGGATTTTCAAGATAAAGACTGATATGGATGGCAATGTACACACCTATAAAGCTCGTCTTGTAGCAAATGGTTTTACACAAACCTACAAGGTTGATTATGAAGAAACGTTCTCACTCGTTGCTGACATTAGAGCTATTAGGATTCTTATAGCTATAGCGGCGTTCTATGACTATGAAATATGGCAAATGAATGTCAAAACTGCCTTCTTAAATGGTTATCTTGATAATGATATTTATATGGTGCAACCTGAAGGTTTTGTTGATACTAAACATCCCAAAAAAGTATGTAAGCTCAAAGATCCATTTATGGTCTTAAGCAAGCATCAAGAAGCTAGAATAAAAGATTTGATGAGGAAATCAAAAAGTTTGGTTTTGCTCAAAATCTGGATGAGCCATGTGTATATCAAAAGGCTAGTGGGAGTAATGTTACATTCCTCATCTTATATGTCGATGACATAATCATCATAGGAAATCACATTCTAAGTTTACAAAGTGCAAAGTCATATCTTGGAAAGTGTTTCGCCATGAATGATTTAGGGGAAGCGGCATTTATTCTTGGAATCAAGATCTACCGAGATAGGTCAAATCGATTAATTAGAGTTAGTCAAAGTACTTACATGGATAAAATCTTGAAGAGATATAGGATGGATAATTCCAAACGTGGTAACATCCCCATGCAAGAAAGACTTGACTTTAATAAAACACAAGGTGCTTCAACACCTGAAGAGGTGAAGCGCATGCAAAATGTACCTTATGCTTCGGCTGTAGGATCCATTATGTATGCGGTTAGATGCACTAGACCTGATGTTGTGTTTGCGCAAAATATAACAAGCTGTTTTCAATAGAATCCAGGAGAACCACACTGGACTGTTGTGAAATCTATTCTTAAGTATTTAAGAAATACTAAAGATATGTTCTTGGTTTATGGTAAAAATACTGAAGCTGAACTTCGAGTAGATTGCTACTGTGATGCTGGATTTAAGACCGATAGAGATGACATAAAATCTCAGACATGATACGTCTTTGTTTTGAATGGAGGCGCAGTAGACTAGAAGAGCTCCAAACAAAGTACTACTACAATGTCCGCTACAGAAGCTGAATGCATAGCTGCTTCAGAAGCTGCAATGGAAGCTGATTGGATTAGGAGGTAAAACGAACCAATTAAGATGTTTTGCGACAATTCAGCCGCACTTCTTATTGCCAGGGGGTTCAGAGGGGCGCCAGATACTACCATAGAAGATACCATTATGTTCGCGAATGTATTGAATTAGGCGAAATTAATCTTCTTAAAGTTCACACATATAACAATCTAGCTAATCCTTTTACGAAGGCTTTATCGAAAGGAAAGCTTACTCAACATGCTAGGAGCATAGGACTTCATTTAGCTAGTAGTTTCATGTAGATCTGTATTTTAGTATTTGGATAAGGGATGTAAAAAAATTATTTTATGGTAATGATACTTGGTATTTTGTTATTTTTATTATAAATTGCATCCTATATTTGCATGTTTAATCCGTGAATAATATTTATTATTCTAAATTAGCCCGTTGTCAATCAACAATATGGGAATATTGTTGAACTAAGACAAATCTGAGTGATTGGTGATATCTTTGATATTAAAGGATGTGTCTGCCAAACTCACAAGATATTCAAAAGATGAATATTGGACTTCCCCAACTAACAAGATTATCACTTTATGGATCGGCGTCATTAAGTGAACCTTGTAAGTGATTTTAATTTACTAAATCCTTAGACTTGAGATGCAAGTAGGTCTTGCATGTGTGGATAATCTTTCTTGATTTGGTTTAAGTTATCCTGAATAAGGTAGCTACTAAGGACTATTTCAGAAATGATTGTGAAACTTATTACTTGACACTTGTAGTCAATAAAGAATTCGTTCCTTCAATAGTTGAAGAATGATGCCACTGGGCCCCTCGTAGGGTTAATCAGATTTATGTGTGGCCGCACGTAAAAACTCGTGTAGATATGTCTCAATGATTTTTGGTAATCTTGATTAATCATATATACGAGAAATAGAATCGTTAAATAATGGAATGACTTCGATCCATATCCATTTTAACACGGTATCTAAAATAAAGGGATTGTAAATTTATAAATCATTTATCCGTGACTTTATGAAACCACACTCGGGTATTCATGGGAGCATTGGCGTGTTGCAAGACGCTTACCAATGTTATTATATTATTTGATACATGTCCAAGTGGGAGCTGTTGGATTATGTCCACGTAGAAATAATATATGTCCGGGAATTTTATTCGAGCCTATGGGGACGCACGCGTTAATACGTAAAACAATAATATTGATATATTAAATGTAATATATTAATTAGTGATAAGTATACGATCATTAAATAATTTATCACTTAACGAAATATTACTAAAGGTCATTAAATGTTAATACAAGGACCAAATAGTAATAAGAAAGAAAGTTGAGTTTGGGTTTTCCTTTTCCTACCCTTAGCTGATCGGTTGAGGACTCCTATTAGGAGTAGGATTGCTTGGCTTGCAAGGCAAGTAATCCAAGGCTATATAATGACCTCTTGGGATTCATTATTGTGTGACAACTTGAGAAAACTAAAAACCCTAAACTTTCTTTCCTTCCTCCCTTCTTGTTTGTGTCGTCCGAGATCAGAAACCCAAAAGGGTTTTTAGTTTTGTTTGGTGTTGGGTCGATCCAAGAAAAGAAACCACAAGGGTTTCGTGTTTTGGTTGATAGTCAAGATTAGGGAGATCGTTTGCTAATCACTACTAGTACTAGCATACATTATTGTTTGCTACGAACGTATTATGTGTGTCGATATAGAGGGATCATACTTTTGATCCTAGTGGGTTTCGTGTGGTATTAGTTTTATGCACACGCGTATATTCAAGAACGGTGTTTTGTTAATTGCTAAAAGGCACACGTCTCTTGATTATTTGTTCGTTACATATTCTATACGTGTTTATATGTTCCGCTGTGTACTCGTGTAAATTAAATGGTTAATTAATTCTTAAAACCCAACAAACTCAGAGCATCATATAAACAAAGGGCATCAAAGTTTCAGAATCTATGAAAGGAAATCTAAAGCTAAGGTTACGAAGTAAAGGAAGTCCGAGAGAAGTGGTGATCTCATCTTGCTTACTGGGAGAGAGTAAGCTTTCAGACCACCTTTTCCAGCCAGATAGCGAGCGATCACTCAACAATGAACACTAACTGAAAGCGGTCAAGAATGAGTACATGTCCCTTATGGGAATCGAACCCGTGTCTTCGACATGAAAAGACGATGTCCTAACCATTGGACGAAAGGGACCAAAAATCCATTCTTCATATACCGCTCCGTGGGCTCCGAGAATAGAAGTGGTTCGTTTTCTTTCTATACGAAATTAAAATTTTCGTTTATGTTCATGTTGGCGATTTCAGAGTTTTGGTGTTGTGTATTGTTTTTATGTGATGTAGATGATGTTGTAAAATTATGCATGATTAAATATGTAAAAAGAAAAGCAAAGAAATGTATGGCAGAGATAAAGTAAGTAATAAAGGAGATGTCGAAATAAAGAGGAAATCTCTCTATTTTATTTTATTTTACAACTTTAGATCACGTAAGTGAGTTAGTGGTTGTAGTAGAAAAAGCAAAAGAATGTAGGAATATGAGTTAATAAGAGCATTTAAAATGGGTAAAGTTGTAGAAAGCTTTTTATTATTCAAAAAAGCTATTCAAGAGAGTTTTTTGCATTGTAGTAAAAGTTTTGTGAAAAGCTTTTTATTAATGACTTGATACACCTCAAGTTAATCTTGAAAGTTTTATGTCATTAAATGGTTATGCATTAAATTCATTAAATGCATTAAGTTTTTAAGACTTGATGCAATGTTGATAATTAATTTATTTAATGCAAATTGGAATATAAAATGATACTACCTCCGTTCAAAAATTATTGCTCACTATTTTATTTATGGGTTGTCTCAAATTAATCGTTCACTTTCAAAAATAGATAGGGAATTTAATTTGAGTTTACGATATCACCCCACTTTATGTTATTGTTACAAACATTAAAGAACTTTTAAATTACGTAACTAATTAAGGGTAAAACTGTCATTCTGCAAAAAAATAAGAAAAAAAAGTTGTAATGATGATGTTTTTCTTAAATTGTGTGTCTTTTATCCGTAGACAATAATTTTAGGACGGAGTTAGTATGATATTTTTTGTGATCTGATTTTCTTTTCTATAACTTCTAACAATATTAGTGACATAAATAAATACATTATATATTAACACATTATATCAAACTCTAAATAAATACAACATTGTTAAATGTCAAAAACTTTGTGTATATGACATCAAATAGAGGCGAGTCACATCTTTAGAAAATAGTGTGTTTGCGACATCTAAGAAGAGTATTTTAGATCGTCTCGTTCATAGCAGCAAAATAACTAAAAACCGTTTTGTCTAAACTTCGAACTAGAGATAAATTTGAGAAAAAATGTTATCTTGCTACTTCATATTTTCTTCAAAAAGTTCAAACTTCAAAGTGATCGTATCACTTTCTAATAGCGTCTTTAACGTTAAGAATTTTGTCGTGCCATCAAGTCATATCATCTTTCTGTAATACACCATATGTTGTAAGGTGTCGTTTGGGTTTGTAAATAAGTTTCGAATCTGATATAGGTTTGAAATAAAAGTAAGAGAGAAAGATATGATTTATTAAAAGACTTGTTTGGTTTGTATGTTAAAATGAAATGGGCATCAAAATTTACATATTGGTTTTATTTTGAAATAATGAAATCTTCATAATTACGGTACAAAATATGTATTAAATAAAATATTTTGTTTGACTTTTGACTATCTGCTCCATTTTCAAGAGAAATCAAGAAAGAAATTTAAAGGTGTTTGAGAATGTTTATTGAAAATAGATTATTCGTTTTCAAAACGGATAATGAGATAATCAACTGTTACAAAATGTGATTTTAAATTTTAGTGTTTGGATTTGATTATTCTGTTTGATATCGCAATAATCAAATAATCATTTTTTTGAGCGTTTGGCAAATTAGATTATTTATAATTCAACATGTAAAATGACAAAACTAGACATATTTTATATTAAATGCAAAACTAGACATGTTATGGATTTCGAAATTAACATGTAATAGTAGAATCATAACAAATTGTTGTATAAAAAGTTTCTTTTCTTAATTTGACATCTATAATTCGAACTATATTTTCTAAATAAAAATACACACTGCTTTTTGTGAACCGAAGAAACAAACTTGAATAATATTCAACTTTTTTTGGGAACAACAAAGAAAATATTAATTCTTTTATAAACTAAAAATCGTTTTGATGTAATGTTATCAAAAAATATATATTTAACTTAATGGGCCCAATAGCAACAAATCCATGCCCAGCCATATTTATTTGAATGTTTCTTTTGTATCTAAAATCATTAATGAGTATGAGAGTGGAAGAGGTAAAAAAAGTCCCTCTCTCCAACTAGACACAACAAAGACAACAATAGCACATTATTTTTACAAAAATACCCCACATTTTTTAGGCGTCAAGTATTTTCCCTTTTCCCTCCATTTTACAAGGGAATTGATACTCACACCACAAAAAATGATTTACACACCACAATTATGTATATATGATGTTGTAACATATGCATTAATGATGTGATATTGTGATGTTCATATCACTTTTTGTAGTGTGAGTATCACTTTCCATTTTACAATCTATCACACATTTTCATTTTTCCCTCTTGCACTCTTTTATAACAGTGTCATTTTTTCCACATTCACTCTTTCCATAACAGTGCCTTTCCACCCTTCTTCACTCTATCTATATTGTCTTACAATTTCAACATTTAGGCATGGAAGATAATGGTAAATCAAAAAGAAACATGGAAGATAACGTTAACTCATGTAAAACAAAAAGAAACAGAGCTAGTTGGAAACCCATTAGCGTAGTCAAAACATTTCTTGAGGCGTGTCTGCACGAGCTTGCTTCCGATGGGAGAGAAGGTTCAGGTTTGAAAGTAATTTCATGGATAAGAGTTGCAAAAGTCCTTAAAGATAACCATAATTTTGAGGTTGACTAGAAACAAATGAAAAATCACTATGACTATCTCAAGACCAAGTACACAGCATGGTTGTCGCTAAGAAACAAGACAGGCAACATCTATGACGACTCTACAAACACATTTAATTTGTCGGAAGAAGAATGGAAGCTAGAAATTCTGGTTAGTTTGTGTATTTTTAAAAACCTTGTTTATTATGTTATTCAACTATTTATATGATTAAAGCTTCTTTTTTCCAGAAAAATAAAAAAGTCGAATCACTGAAAACAACGACCTTACCATTTTCGGAACTTTGTGCACCACTTTTTGATGGACCATTGTCCACTGGTGTTAAAAGTCTTGGACCTAGTTCAACAGAACCTAGGCGGGTTCTTGAGGCCCATGTTGTTGAAGATGATAAAGAAACTGAAGTGGTGAATGTTGACTCTCTCACACCTCCATGCTCATCTCGTGCTCCTCGCCCTCCGGTTAAAACCAAGAAAAGAGGTAAACAATTGATGGATGAAGTTGAAGTAGAAATATTAGGTGTTCTTAAGGTGATTGCTAATAAAATAAATCAACCAACATCGGAATCACCTCCAAAACCCGAACCACCTTCTGTTGAAGATTGTGAGAATAAGTTTAATGGCCTTAAGTGGGATGAAGATGACCCATTGTATGAAACCGTACTTGCAATCTTTTGTGACCCAAATGATCACTATAGGGAATGTTAGATGAAATTAAAACCGGAGAGGTGCGTTAACTGAGTTTAAATGATTGCACGTGCTAAAGGGTTCACGTAGAAATTTGAATATGTGCCATTGTTTTTGTTTGAAATCTCTAGACCAAGGCTGTCAAGACCGCGATCCCACCTGGGATCGTTTTTGTCTTTGCAAGATCGAGATCGTAAGATCCTACCAATTTATCATGTTCTGTAAGCAACGAATAAACGAGTCAAACTATTTTTATTTCTACTCATCATCAAATATAAATTTATATAATATCCTCTTGAAAATGTCAAAGTTCAAATTTAAAATACCAAAGTAAAAGTAAAACACAAAAAAGTCAAGTTTCAATCGTCACATTCACGATTTAGCGGAATAAAACTACATAACATGCGTAATAAACGTCTCAAAACAAAGTACTTCCCTAGTATCACTAAAATTAAGTTATCTGAATTAAAACTTAAAGGTTAATAGTTAAAACTATGAAAATGTAAAAGAAAAAACAACAATTACCTGTAAGAAATTTTTTGCTTAAGGTAACTAGAACATGAGAAGAAGAACCCTAATTTGTTTCATGTAATTTCAATTTGGGGAAAGTAGATAATTAGGTTTATTTATTAGAAAATCTAGGAATGAAACGTCAATACCTGTTACTGATATCAACGGACTCGTATTGTTCTTTTTTGGGCCTAAAAAAAGTAATAGGCTAGTAAGTATGTAAGTCAATAAGTTAGTAACTTGATAATTTGGTAAACTCGTATCGACACGCGATCCTACGATCTTACGCGCGAGTTTACGATCCTACTTGCGATCCTACCTCTGACGCGATCCTACATCGATTCTACACGATTTTATCAGGTGGACACGTAAGATCGTACGATACTACGTGTAAACTCGCGAGTTTGATAGCCTTGTTCTAGACCTTTAAAGCTTTAAGCATGGCTACTGGAATGTTATGCATGATCTGTATTTGTGAAACATGTACTTGTATGAACATGTATTTTGTATATCACAACAAGCTTTTGAGAAATCTTTGATTATTATGTTACCGTATAATGTAAGTTACTAAAGGATAAAATTGTCATTTGTTGTTTTTATGAGTGTCATTCATAAGAGAAAAAGAAACAACATTTTCACTTATAATACTTGTTCCGCACAACCACATTATCTAGAAGGAAACTTTGTGTGGATAGGAAAAAAAGAAGAGAAATGATAAAACACAAAAGAATTTTTACAAAAAATATTTACAAAATGATATGTCAATTAAATTTGTGGATACATGTAAGTGAGAAAATCAAAAGTGACTTTGAAAATGCAAATAACTATGTGATACATCATTTTATAAGAATTTTTGTAAAAGTTATTTTGTGCCTCTATCATTTCTAAAAAAAGGAACACAACATAACTTTCTTCACGTGAAATTCTTTTTGTCTCTTCCATCTTTCAAAGGACAGTGTGGTAATTTATGTGTGAAAGTAAGAATGCGTTCAGCAACTCTATGGTAGATTATACAAAAGTGCGTTCTCTGGGTATGCAAACATAAAAAAGCAGTTTTACGCTCTGTTCTCGAGTTATTAAAGGAGTGAAAAGAAAGGGAAAAAAAAAATAGTGAAATTTTTTTTACTATGCACCTTGTGTCCTCGAATTTGAAATTAGTAGGAAATAAAGAAAGAAAAGAAACATAAAAATTTACTTTTATGCCCTTTAAACAAAATATCTGCTACTAATCTAAATTTTTTTAATAAGCCATTTGTGGTTAATATACCTTTTTATTTAAAATATTCTTTAATCAAACTAACAAGTAAAAATGCGCATAAAAAATATGCTGGTCCATGTCGTGAATATAATTGGCCCATGTGCAAACCCAAGAAAGCCCAAGAAATCACTAGCCCTAATAATCGCTAAATAAAAAAAACGATGCGTCATTTTGCAGTAGGACTTTTATTAGTTTCTTATTTTGAAAAAATGAAGATTACACAGTGGTTGAAGACTCTCTGTGGTGGAAGAAATGAGGGTAAATTTGTCAATATAAACACTTTCCTTCCCAATCCGCCCAAATATGGGAGGAAAGATTTAGAACAAAAAACCTTCAAATTTTCCTTCCTTTTCCTTCCCTTTCTTTTCCTTTCTTATTAAAATAAAACTCAAGAACACAAATATGTTTTTGTTCCCCTTCCTTTCCTTTCTTTTCTTCTGAAAATGAAACTCGAGAACTGAGCGTAAGTACAATAAAGTACTAATGTAAAATGTTTATAGATTTATCAACTTTTTAAATTTAAAATATAACTTTTGCAAGAGGCAAGACAATGAAATTGAAACTGTTCGAAAAAAAAGAACCAATACTTTTAGGCTTTATAAGCCAATACTCTTAGGATCCCTTGTTTTACACACAAATATATCAAGGCTTTGTCTAAAATGGTCTTAACTTGATTATTAGAAAGCAAATCCAATAAAGTACTAATGTAAAATAATCTAGTACAAAAAGCTTAGACAAAGAGTTTTTAACGGCAAGTACCGTATGTTAGGCATGCTCATTGCATAACAAACATATCGTACGTTAGGTTTAGCTTTACATAAGTTTTTTATATATAGTGATGTAGCAAAAGCTTGAGTTTTCTTGCAATGTGGGGAGGGGCGAAGGGGATCTAAGAAAAGCATCCCAAGTGGTTGTCAACAACTTTGATGAGTCGGTTTCAAAAAAGGAATTGAGTAGTAGATATATACATAAACCAGCTAATCACACAGTTGCATTTAGGTGCCACTGTCTTTAGTCTTTTTCCCTGGGGCTTGAGCGCTTGTTTGGATGGTAACTCCCTTTTCCATGGTAGCCATTGTGGGAGGTTGAAGTTGTCTTTTACCAGGGGTCACTGGAATGTATTGATTTTTCTGTGTTGTTGGATCAGAGGAAGAGTGCATGCTGATCCGACTTCAGGTGGCAAATTTATAAGAGGCGATGTATCTGTTAGTTTGTACTCCTTTACAACATGTATTTTTGTCTCTTGTTGACCACAAAATTCAATCGCGTAGTGACGTATAAAGGCAACAATCGCCTGTCCTCAAACTGATGAAGAGAAGGTTACACCAATTTCAATACCCTGTAATACACATGTTTAAGTAAATTGATGTTTTTAGCAGTCCCCGTGAAAGCCTGCATTGGTATGACCATCTGATATGACAAAAATAAGTGGGATATTATCTAACCTTGTCTTCTGCATTTTTAAGTTCAAAATATAAAATGTACTCTTCAATCAAAATAAAATCTATAAGTCGGCGCACATCAAAACGATAAAGAGGAGGCTCCCCTCGTTTTTTTTTTTTTTTTCTTAATTTTTTTTTTTTTTATTTTTTATTTTTTTTTTTTTTTTTTTTTTTTTGTTTTTTTTTTATTATTTTTTTTTTTTTTTTATTTTTTTTTTTTTTTTTTTTTTTTTAACACAAAGAAAGGCAAATCGTTCTTGTACCAACATCAGTCATAACAGTAACTCACACAAAACACAATTATGTAATTTGTATGTATTAGAATAATATATTGCCTACTAATTAAGTAGTTTAGGCCAACATGTCTTACCGTATCTAGCCAATTAAATGCAATGCTAAACAGTTTTGGTAAAAAAGAAATCACTAACCCTGCTTTCTTTATCTTGTGTACCAAATCACTATAGGCAAATAAGCAGTTTTGTTAAGTCCTCTTGAAAACACCCCATAGTCTTCCACCACCAATGTTTACGATATTTCTTTTAACGTGTAGTGACATTAGATCGATACAGGGGATTTCTTGTCAAGACCCGTTTTTAACGGGGTAAGGCCTTTGAAGCAGCATCAACATCTTTGATATCCTATACGTAGGAATTTAACATTAATTAACTTGTCGAACTATGCTACTAAGAGAAACAAAATAGTTTCAATATCATTCTAAAAGCAAGCCTAAAAGAAGGAAAAATATTAAAACAAATCGTAACAGGTTGGGAATTGGGACACATAATAAGTTAATATATATGTGATCAGAATATGATAGTACGTGTTGGAGTTGATGACACGTTCTGTGATATCTCAGGGCTGACCTTGCTGCTCGTCTGCTTGTTCCCAGAGTACGCTGTCGCCATTGGGTCTGTGTAATAACGGAAATTTACGCCGTGACCACTTAGTGATTTTGTGTCCACCCTTAAACTGACAATCAATGCAATATATAATTTGTTGATGAAAAAAGCTGAATAAAGGTAACATTTGTACAAAGATGTATAAGATAAACCTGGATGATCAATAAGAAGCAGAATAAATATAAATATGTGTTTACAAAGATTAAAAGAAAATTGATGATTTGTGGTTTACAAAGATTAAAAAGAAAACCTGATGATTTGTTTTGGTTTAATGAAGATTTTTCAGAGAGCTTATGATGAAGGAAATCGATGGAATATAAAAACTGCGCTAGGTTTATATAAGGATTAAAGTCAGTTATAATTAAGTCTTGGAATGTAATTGTAATAACAATGTAATCTGTTATTCCTATTAACTACGATTGTAATTGAAAAACAATTTTAAATTGGTATTTTCATAAAGGAGTCAGTATTTTATTGAAAAAAAAAATTCAATTTAGTCCAAAAATAGAAAACTTTTGTATACCCCAAAACTTATTAAACAATTATCTGTTATCTAAAAATAAGTATTGCATCAAGTTGTTGAATATGTTTGATTAAATCCATAATATGTTAATAACACTATTCTTTTTTGACCAAAATGCAGGACATTTTTATACATTGAAAAGCTTTAATGGCCAATCGAAACCCATTTGACCTGTTTCTGTTAGAGATATAAACATTATCTTATCAAGGGAGATGCCTTTTAGTGTATAAAAGTCTTTAACCTTTTCCAACGGAAGCATCAACTTCCTGAGAAGCGCCAACTGCTGCCATTCTGGAAAAACTTACATATGAACTCCAAGGGTTAAACTTTCCATTACAATGGCATTTTTTTTATGTCAAAATGCATATGCTTGAATCAGTTATTTGTTGAGAGTCCAGCTCTCTTGGGTTTGTAAATTAAAATATTTCATTTCCAACCAAGATTGCAAATTCATCAAACATCTTATCCAAGAGCTGATGTTGACACAAAATTCTCTGTCAAATAATGAGAATGAGGCACTCCGAATCCAATCCATAACATGGATCTGTACCTTGAACCTATCAAAGGAAAAACGATGTTTATATTCAGAATCAAAATAATTATCTGCTTTTTAAAACACAAACGATGTTTACATTCATTTACCATGGAATTGTTAACTAACTAAGGGTTGTCGGCATTTAGTGACTCAACAAACAGATTCTTTCAAGAAAAATATAAATCGTCTGCAAGAAGATCTATTTTCCTTAACCGATGCATTGTAACCTACACACACAAAAAAATGCAACTGGGAGCTTTTACTACTCTTATTGGAACTCAGACTTTCAAACCAGATAATAAAAATTAGTTTTTACTCGCAAAAATTAACAAACATGGTGTGGCATTTGTAGCCATGTTAAAACAAAAAGGGATGGGGAATCACATAATAACATATATATGTTTATTGAGGAATTATAGATCAACATGATTAACCAAAATTAGTTTTAACCACTTTCCCAAACACCCAAATTCGAAACCCTTTGTTTTAAGCTAAGAGGTTGACTTTTATTTTCAATCCAGTTAAACAAATGTTGAATCAGTTAAAAGAAAAAACAAATTAACATTAATTAAACCTATAGAAACACAAAATATGGATCAAGTTCATACCTTTACATCATCATAAACCGAAAAAAGGTTGATTCATCATAAACTGAAAAAAGGTTGATTATGCAATTGGAAAATTTCGGTTTTTCTGATTGAAGCTAAAACGATTAAATAACAAAATCTGGATTTCGAATTGAGTTTATGGATTTTGATTCGAGTTTATAAATTTCGATTTGAGGGTTTAATTTGCTTGGGTGAAAACGTTTGTGTGATATGTGAGGTTACCGTGTTTTGTAGTGGAATTACACTTTCTAATCTTAAGTTTGGGAAAATAGCAATTTAGCCCATGTGTTTTTTTAACTTTTTTAATATGATGTTAATAAAAACGTTTTTTAAGTTGTAGCACAAATTAGGAAATTATTAACTCTAAATATATTTAAAAATTAAAAAAAATCTAAGCTAAAAAAAGTTACTAAATATAAGCAGATTTGATTTTTTAAGAAAATACTAAACCCACTTGACGTTTTCCTTTACAAAGTAAAATATTAGTTATGATAACATATGATTAAAAATTGGTATCTTAAAAATCATATGAACATGGTATAGCCAAACCCTTATATGAAATCATGTTCACGAGTAACTCTACATATATTTGAGCCGTGCTTACTATTGGAATTGTAAATTTAGCTTGTTCATTAATCAATTGCGTAATTACAATATATAGAGTTTTAAAGATTATTTTAGAAATCGGGTTAGGCCTATTAATAAATAACAAACCAATAATAAAGCTCGAGGGCTTTTCTAAGCAAATACTCGTCTAACACTTCCTTGTAATTTTAGCGGGAGAGAGTCGAACACTCAAATTGGTACGAAACTCTTCAAAAAAAGAGACACACAACCCATTGGAGAATATGTCAGCATACTAGTAAAACGTGATGACACATGAAGTAACACGAACTGACATTGGAGCAACCATATCAATAAACAGAAATATTATATCATCTCAATGTTTTTGACCCGCTGATGCCGAACAGGATTAACAGTCAAATAAATAACACTAACATTGTCACAGTATACAAGAGTGACATATAATAATGGTGTATGAAGCTCGCGAAGAAGATTACGAAGCCATGCAGTTTCAGCAACTACATTAGAAACACCTCTATACTCAGCTTCAGCACTCGATCTAGAGAGAGTATGCTGTTGTTTCGATGATCTAGAAAGTATATTATTCCCCAAGAAAACACACTAACCTATATTTAGACCTGTTATTTGGGCAACTAGCCCAATCCGCATGGAATAGCAACAAGAGAACCTGTAGTGAGGCATAGTAGTATATGAGCCCAGAGTCTAACCGACCATAGTCTCGGAAAAGGTCGCCGTTAAAAAATACATTCTTAACATCAAGCTGATCCTCAAACCTATGTGGCTAAGTTGAGTCGCTTTTTTTATGTCACCCCGTCAAACCCTAGCCGCCATCATTTATCCCTTTTTTAGAAATAAAGACCTTTATGCTTTTCTTTGTTTCTTATCTTTTGTTGTTACTGTGCATTGGTGAAAGATATAAAAAAAAAAAAAATCTTCGTTTTTGTCGATTTCGTCATCAAAATTAATTATTTGCTTTACTGCTTTTTCTTTATGTCTACCGCTTTGTTTTGCTTTTGCCGCTGGAGATGAAGATTTGTCTCTACTTGCTGTCGAATGTCTTCATCAACAAAACTTTTATTGTTTAATGTTTATTTAGCTTTCTCATCCAATCCGAGCTTTCGCGATTTTATTGCTCGGATTGCGAGGAGTATTAGATGATATAACGACCCAAACCCGAATGTGGGTTAGGTCCAATAGGATTTCTACTATTGTTTATTTAATCGACTATAATTGCCCTATTAATAATACAGATACCAGATCACGGCCTTTTTCACTATCTAACACTCTGGCACATAAAAAAAAAAAAAGTTGAAGATAATTATTTTGTCCATAACGTCAAAGTAAAACGTGATCAATGTGAATTGGGACAAACCACGATCAACCCTGTTTCTTTCCTTTAGTTGGGATATAACATTCTAGCAAGCAGTTTAGCTACGAGTACGCAGCGGATTGGATCTAGTTAAGACACATAGAATTAACACTTAATAAAGTAAACAAGTAATTTACTAACCTTTTGTTTAATGATAAAAATCAATAAACTTACGCCGGATCTTGATCTTGAAAACATAGTGGTTAAATTACCACCTCTACGGTTGCTCACACAACACGTCGAACAAGCACGTCACAATGCTAGTCGTTACTTCACGAACTTCAAACAACGATTGTCTTACTTGATCTCCAAAACCAATCGAATACTATCAGAAGTATACGTTCGAATCGGTTTAATAAGAGAAGAATAATAAACCAACCAAAGGTTTATAATATTGTTTTCTATCTTGTATATTCGGAAACAACAAATCCATATATGGATTTCTATCTTCTGACGAGAGGTAGAAACCAAGAAAAAGAAAACAATATTTATTTTCTCTATTTAAGATATATAAAAAACGTCCAACAGGGATAGAGACAAAGAAAAATGTTAGTTAGGATAGGTGGTGTCGTATCCGCAAGATATTTGTGGGATTAGACACGACAAACATAATGAGGGAAAAGGGTATTTATATAGCCATCAAACCCTAGTTTAAGATAAACTAGGATACCCTCATAATCCTTATCACAATACAACTTTTATCCCTTAACTTCAAAATTGATCCCAAAACCCCCTTCTAGAAGCTATATGGGTTGGCCAACAAGTGACACCCCATAAGGTTGAGTTTTGTCAATTTTAGTCCTTTGGTTTATTTTTAAATAGTCGTTACGTTAGTTATAAAATATAACGGTAACTAACGGTTATTTAAATTATCAACGTGAAGCATATTAAATATATATTGAGTATTTAATAAACGTACTCTTCGTGTCTTAACGTGTATGCCCCCAATAGGCTCACATATTCGTAACGTACACGTGCTAGCCAACTACCATAACCCAACAGCTCCACTTGTGAGTTGGATGTATCACCTGACACATTATACCATAAAATATGCAAAGTCTAACAACCCACACAATTATGTTTTTACATTATCAATATTATGAGATAATACTTCAATAACAATCTCAGCGTATAATAGGTTAGTTTATTTCTTGATAAAATCATCATCCCATTATTTCCTATACCGTTAAACCCATGATATGGATCCAAACTCATTCCATATAGTTTAACATTATGTTTCTCGTTATAGAAATAATTCAGATATACCAAATGTAATCAAGAATCATCTTGCATTACCCTTTGGGTACGGCCATACAATTATCTGATTAATTCTAGAGAGGCGCCATGGTATCTTTCTGCAATTTAAACAATTGGAGGAACAAATTCTTTATTGACTACAAGTGTTGTAGATGCTGCTTCACATCACTTCCAAAAATAGCCTTTATGACTACCTTATTCAGGATAGCGTTTGACTTATAATCAAAAAGTGATATCCACACATGCAGAACTTGCTTGCATCTCAAGTCTAAGGATGACTTTTAAACCATTTTCGATATATTACTCAAGACGAGGATCCAAAAGTAAATATTCGAAGGTTGGGGTATCCAATATGCATCCCTTGTGAATACACATGAGTTTGGCGGAAACAATCCATATATTCAAAGAATATAGCCAACACTCATATTTGTCTTATATAACAATATTCCCATATTGTTAAGTGACAATGGACATATTTTAAAATGAATAAGAAAATATTCATGGATAAAATGCAAATATATTGATAACAATTATTATATGTATGAATGACAAATACCACGTATCTTCATTCATCAGAAGTAAAAATTGTCTTACAATCCCAATTATCCAAATACTAAAACAGATATGCATGAAACTAATTAGTAAGTTGAAGTCCAATGTTTCCAACATACTCAACTCTTTCTTACAAGCAGCCTAAATATTACTGGTAAACTTTCTGAAATACTTAGATTCAAATTCACATATTGGTGAAAGATTTTGAATAATAAGATGAGTCCTTATTGTTCAAGTTGCATAACATTGTCAAGAGTCATAGTATGGACAAGGTAATAGTACCTTTCTCAGACAGTCATCTTTACAGTTTCTTAAAATGTAAAGTATTCTCATTCTATAATGTATAATGCAACAATGCTCTTAAGTGAGCATATCTAGTTAGCAGATTTATCATAAATGATGAAATCCCTTCGTTAACCTAGAATTGATTATTCCCTAGCAACAAGTTGAACACAACCAACATATGCCTTAATATAATTCTAAACATTTGTATTTAACAGTCATCTAAATTCTCTCAATTAGATATTGTTATCTAAATACTCTCAATTAGATACTGTTGTTGTTAGCTCATCTTGCTCTCATGCAAAAGTAACAACCAGTCTCATACACAATATAATATATATACATAATGAATCCTTAGTTATAAACACAAGGTCTCCATCCATGTAACAAATTATATCAAGTGAAATATACCATTTAAGACTTCATCAATTGATATAATGCATTTGTTGACTTATATTTTCGCAATATGTATTATTTCATTAACATTTATACCAGGGTCGTTTGTTTTATTCCCTTAAAACTCCAAGTGACAGTTTCATTCCAATCCACATGGATTAACATCTAGCTTTGATGGATGATGCATTCAATATGTTACACGACATAGAATTATAGAAAAACAAAGTGCTCCACTTGATGTCAGGTGTAACTCAGGAGTTTAAGCTTAATTTAATCATAAATCAAATAGTGATTAACATAAGATCTCAGCTCCTAGATGCATGATTCAATCCACACTTGGATTCTATTATCTTGTATACATTATAAAGATTATTTTAAACTCATAACCTTTTGATTACACACCGTCCTCGCAAAAGGTAATCATAAAGGGAAAAGTTATAAAACTTAATTGTCATATTACAAATATCGGCTCATAACCCTTTTGATTACACATCGTCCTCGCAAGGTAATCATTAAGGAAAGAGTTATGATCCTTAATTTGCCATATTTCAGATTCAAGAAAACATGTATGACAATTAGTTATCTTTATATAATTAATGCGTGTAAAAAAGAAAGATTTAATCATAGTCAATTGCTTGAGTAAAGATTAAAAACTCTTGTCACCAGTCAGGTATTAACCCGTATACAATTTTGTCCTTATGAGCCTTTCTTCAAAAGAAACTCATTCTAACCTCACAGGTTTACCTTTTGGTCAAAGATGAATCAAGCTTAAAACTTTGATTGCCTTTTAAGGAATGCATCTTGTCATTCATAATTCTAAGATATTTATCAGATTCAAGATGTGATAATTCATCTTATTTAGTTAGCAGGTTTACAATGACCCTCTAACTTATATTCCTCAGCATTGATATAAAAATATCACTCCATTGATGAGGCATCCTTGCGGATTTATGAATGAGAGTTACATTATACTTTGGTTCGACATTTTCCATGCAAAACCTTATTATGACTTCAACACAAGTGAATTCAGAAGGTTATGTATTTTGTTCTTGAATATCTTCAAGATCTATAGATGCTCCCACTTACTTTTGTAAGAAGAGATACTTCTCTAAATACTAAGTATTTAAGCAACAATAAATTGTTCTTAATTGGGACAACAAAATACATTTTACAGTTCTCATCTCTAGCTTGTTAATAATATGCTTCATAAGATATTAACAAATTTCAGAACTTTAATCAAGACATAATGGGATTCATCCCAATCCATAAATAGATAATGTCTTGAATACCTTCTAGGTTGAAACTTTATTGAGTGTATCCATGACACACGCAAAATTCTAACCTTGATAGATTTTGGAGGTAGAGCAATTAAAGTTATCATTAATCAAACAATATGAATATCGTTTGTTTCAACACAATAGACATACCATAATGATGTGGTATTCTATGAGTATTGGAATTGTGAGACTCCATCAGAATTCCCTAGATAACTTAATTCTCTTTGGATCAAATACTCACCAATTGGGTCAAGCCAAATTGAATATAAAGTATTTTAAAACCAAGTGCATGCTATAACGTATATATCTTTGAATAGTACAATAACTCTATGTTCATGTGTTTCAAGAAAACAGAACATATCATGTATACGTTACTAGTCTTTGAATAATTCAAGGTCCTCATGTTAACTCTATGTTCATGTGTTTCAAGAAAACAGAACATGTCAAGTTATACGTTACAAGTCTTCGAATAATTCAAGGACATCATGTTAATGTGTTAACAAGAAGACATAACAATTTTACTACTTACTTTATGTTATGAGTCATTGATAAATTCAAGGACTTTATAATTATGTCTTAACAAGAACATAATTATTCTAACTAAAGTAATTATGAACGCAAACTCTTGAGTTCAATAGTAATTTCAAGTTAATTACATACTTCATGATTATGATCATATAATTTAACCATAATTATATTGACTAAAGCATGTAGTCAAGATGTTGAAGTAACTTTACATTATATCTTGACACTTAAATGTAATAGGGCAACAAACAACTCATGTATTTAAGTCCTAGTAGATTTATTAGCTTCCTTACCTTGCGGTCAAGAGAAACCAATGATCATATCGTTATATGTTGTTCTTTGCACACACTTAAGATTTCTCCCACTTGTGTACGGGACAACATGATCTAAAAGTAAACAATACGACAAGCGCTTAATTGTATAAACAATATGATAGTGTCATAAATATTACAAGTAGATTTCGAACCATAACGTTTAATAAGGAATTGTGGATTATTATTCTATAGATAACGCTTCGGAAAGCAACATCGGAAAGGCAACGGTTTATCTATAAAATAAAATGCAATTTTCCATAAACAATGGTCATTCATATTCAGAAAGAGGTTAAAATAAAAAAAAAACTTATTTCAAAGCAAAAACTAAGGAAATTAATAAAGGGCAAACTTAACAAAAGAACTAAATCTTTTAGCTCCCACTGAATTTTTACAACATTATATTGAATGTTATTTTCAGTGGTAAAATTCGTTTAAAGCTCCTACTGGATTTGGTCAACATTGTAAAGTGTTAAACCCAATTACCAGTAGAAAGCAAATAGCGGATTATTTAATTTACTTTCTTTTTCACTCAAAAATGCCTTACAATTAGACTGTACTTAGGTTAATTGTACTGAAGTAATAGAATTTTCTATTTATTGTAGATGAGGGTGGACTCGCCATTTATTTTGCTTTCATTAACTTTGGAACTTTTAGCATTGCAATTCCTCCTATATCGGGGGGCTGCTAAGCCACAAGATGTTTAGCATCTATAAGGAAAATGAAATGAGTCTAAAAGGAAAAATATTTGCCTTGAAAAACCTGCTAGGCCAATTTTCTTTACTTCGTTGCGGTTTAAAAACATTCTCATCACACTTCGTTGGACAACGTGCAAGATGGTTCATTTATATTTGGTTTATATATTAGGGACAAAAAATGGTTTTACCTTTCTGTTTACCACAAAATACTATTATCTTTCAAAGATTTCAGAAACAAAAAGAGGGTAAAGTAAAGTTGAAAAGCGAGTTTAAAATATAATATTATAAATAAATTACAAATTATAAACCCCTATCTTAATTTGGTCAACCAATGAGTATTATAGGTATAGCAGAAGTCTTCACATTTTCTTACTAGGAAAAGTAGACTATGTTTGTCTTTTTTCAAAAAAAAAAAAAAACAACAACTTTTTTGTATACGGGACTTTATGTTTTGCAATAACACAATCACTAAGGATATTAGAACAGTTCAATTTAGGTATTTTCGATAATTAATTTCTTAAATTGAATTAAACTACAATTAATTTACTAATTAAAGGGACTAAGATCCAACTTTGACCTCCCCACTTTAGTAACCCAAAAGGTCTGGACCCAGGGGTACCAAAGTGGGGCAAGGGAGGTGAGGCGGTCGAAGGCGTTTTCACTTGCATTTTAATGGCAAACTCTTAGAATTTTATGATACTTGTCAAAAAAACATTCGTTTAAATTCAAAGTTGATATTGTTTAGGGGGAGCATGTTTTAGTATCCATCTTATGCCTCGGGTCCAAGGTCTGGACCAAAGGGGAGGACTCGAATTCAGGCCGGAGTCCAACGAGGAAACGTGTAAAACAAATCGGTCAAAAGGGTTTGACCCGTAGGCGGAAAAATTCACCATGGGGTTGGTAGGGGGGTCCAGGGGATTCTGACACGGAGGGGGGGGACTCAACCAAATTGCCAGTTGTTCTTACGGTCTTGATATATGGGACATTTGACTTAAAAAATTTTCACAAGGGGGTATTGCCACAGATAAAAAAGTGTTAAAATTAGCGTGTACAAAAGAAGCATGCACAAACCACTTTTATATCACTGATTTTATAAACCCTTTAATATGGGACCCACTGGTAGTTACAAGCCAAGGTTCTCGGTAACTCCAATCGAAACGCACAAAGAAAAGCGGAGAAATAGGTCAAACGCGAAGCATATTAAAAAACCTTATTTTCTTTTAGGGGAATTACGTTTTAAAAAAAAAATTTGGGTGACCCGCCTAAGCTTTCTCTTATAGTTATGTCTAGTGGGATTGAAAGGGCCGTTACTTTCCCATGCGTCATTAGCGTCCAGTGTTTTTTAATCCCTTGAAAATCCCGGTTTCATAGTTTATAGTCTTATTAATTTTCTCAAAAATCCAATTTTGCACGAAGTAAATATAGGTCACCAATGAGGGCATTTTTGTTATTTTTAAACGTGTAAATTAAAGACTTGTTTTTAACATTCGTTTTCTTTAGGGTTTTTAGTCCGTTAATTTGCATTACATATTAGTGCGTATATAGTTAAATCAAGTAAACAAAAAAATATGATATATAAAGGAACTAAACCGTCTAATGATGATATTAAAAAAATTAACAAGTAAACATGTTAAAATCCGAGTTTTTCTCAAAGCGTAGTCTTCCCCCAATTGGAGGAAAAAACCATACATGGGGACCCTCACTAGGTGTTCATCAAAAATGTGGCCTAGATCGGGCCCCTTTCATTCACCAAAAAAGTTGATTGAGTAGGTCTTAATGGGGCCAGATCGGTTAAACCACAATCAGGGGAACTAAAATATGTAAAAGATTAGTTTCAAAAAAATTAAAAGAGTTTAGTTCTATTAAAATAAAATCAAGATCTTTTTTCTTATTATAGAGTGATCTTTATTTCAAAAAGGAACACTTATTATTAACTCAATTACACAAAGTTTTAATTTTTATTTCCCTTTAGCATTCAAAAAGTAAATAAGATTTTTAGATCTACAGGTTTTTATTATATTATCGGCAAGGGATTTGCATGATCTTTTTTGCCATTATTTGCAAAAAGAACATATTAAAATTTAAAAAAATATTCAAGCGCAGCAGATCGGGTTGTTATTGGTGATTAAATCTAGGGTTGTACAAATGAGCAAAGATATAATTCAAAATTGTTAAAAAACCCTAATGGCCAGAAAACGAAGGTTGGGCTCGGTCGATGCCACTGATTGGGGGAATGTAAAATAATTCTAGGTAACCGTTTTAGCTACGGCATACGGCAAGCGGAATTTGGATTCTAAGTTAAGGGGCACATAGAATTAAACACTTATAAAAATTGAAAACAAGGTAAATTTACTACCCTTTTTGTTTTTTAATGACGAATATCAATACAACTTACGCCGGCTTGATCTTGCAAAACGTAAGTGGCGTTAAATTACCACCTCTTTACGGTCTGCTCACCAAAAAATCACGTCGAATAAGTACGTCACGAATGCTTAGGGTCGTTTTAAACTTTCACGGAAATAGTAATAAAACGCCGTACGAACAAAAACTAGGGGTTTTGGTGTTCTTTGGTAGAATGTCAATCAAACTTTAGTTAGGATTTTTACCGATCGAACTAACAACAGGAAGAAAAAAATTATATAAGGTATGGTTCCCATGAAAATTGCAAATTCAACATGCATGTATAAAAAAACAATACGTACTAATGTGGCATACGAATTTAACTCTTCATGAATGTTCATGGCTATGGTATTAAAACCAGGTAATCATTCGTATGACTTTCAGGGTTTATTGTTTTATGTCGTTTGGACTTTTGGGGGACATCGTATCATCAAATTTGTTTTGGACGGGTTTGGCGATTGGATTAATATCGTTAAGGATTTGGTTGTGTCTATATAGTATACAAAAGCCTAGGTCAAACACTTGTTTTTCCGTACTTTAGTTATTTGTTTTGTAATCCCACACTCTTTTTCAAAAAAACGACATCAAAACCGACACTTTAACCCTTCTCCTTTTATTTAACATGTATTAATTAGTTTATAACGTCTAACGGTTAAACTAATTTCCGTTAAATATATTTCGTGAAACACAGGGGCGGAGCCAGGATTTTCAGTTAGGGGAGGCTGATCGTGTTTAATGCAGAAAGTCATAATGATAAGGGGGGCTCAATGTAAAAAACTAGTAGAAAAACGGCTTGTAATATAGATAATTAATGAATAAATAGGCTCATTAGGGGTGGCTCAGCACCCACTAGTCCCCCTACTAGCTCCGCCCCTGGTGAAACATATTATATAATCAATAAATATATAACACGTATATATATTAATTACATAATAAACGTACTCTTCATGTCTTAACGCGTGTGCCTCCAATAGGCTCACATATTCGTAACGTATACGTGCTAGCCGACTACCATAACCCAACAAAACCAAGAAAAGAGGTAAACAATTGATGGATGAAGTTGAAGTTGAAGTAGAAATATTAGGTGTTCTTAAGGTGATTGCTAATAAAATAAATCAACCAACATCGAAATCACCTCCAAAACCCGAACCACCTTCTGTTGAAGATTGTGAGACTAAGTTGAATGGCCTTAAGTGGGATGAAGATGACCCATTGTACGAAACCGTACTTGCAATCTTTTGTGACCCAAATGATCACTATAGGGAATGTTGGATGAAATTAAAACCGGAGAGGTGCGTTAACTGGGTTAAAATGATTGCACGTGCTAAAGGGTTCACGTAGAAATTTGAATATGTGCCATTGTTTTTGTTTGAAATCTCTAGACCTTTAATGCTTTAAGCATGGCTACTGGAATGTTATGCATGATCTGTATTTGTGAAACATGTACTTGTACTTGATTGAAACATGTATTTTTGTTATATCACAAAACAAGGTTTTAAGAAAAAAATCTTTGATTATTAATGGTTTTACTGTATTACAGTAAGTTTACCAAAGGATAAAAACACTTTTGTCCATTTTTGTTTTGTTTTTATGAGGTGTCAATCCATAAGAAGATAAAAAGGAAAACAACATTCTTCACTTAATAATTACTTGTTTTCATGCACAACCCCTTATTATCTAGAAGGAAACTTTGTGTGGATAGGAAAAAAAGAAACACAACATAACTTTCTTCACGTGAAAGTCTTTTTGTCTCTTCCATCTTTCAAAGGACAGTGTGGTAATTTATGTGTGAAAGTAAGAATGCGTTCAGCAACTCTATGGTAGATTATACAAAAGTGCGTTCTGTGGGTATGCAAACGTAAAAAAGCACTTTTAGAGAAGTAATTCCCAAACACTCAAAATTAATTATTTGTGTTTTTAAAACATAATAAGCAAATAATCCGGAAACAAGCGCAATGCTAAACACCCCTTTTAAAAACCTACAATTCTCCTTTGGATTTATGAAAACCTGTCTCTATGGATTTTTTCATAGTGAGTCACTCCAAATAAAATAATTTTATGACTTTCATTGCGTTACTTGAATACAAAACCCTTCAAACAAACAGGCCTACATACACTTATTTATTCATATCAACTTCAAGTCCACATATATCGTGCTTTTAGCAGGTAAAGTTATGCTCATTCTTTTTAACTCATATAGATAAACTCGTAACATAGCTTTGTCTCTTTTATAAGTTAGTGATACAACAGAAAATCCACACTCATAAACTCCATGTCACCGTGAAGTTTGTTAATGAAATCCTAACATACACTCACTGACGTTGCTATAGAAAAAGAACAGAAACGTATTGGTCCTATATAGTTTATATATGGACAAGTATGGTTAATTTATCTTGATTTTTGCTTAAAACATATAACTAAAGTATTTTCATTTCTTGTTATTTTGGTTTATTCACGGTTTAGTTTTTCGATATTAGTTTATTTTTGGTTTGAACCATTTTAATTTGGTTTTCATCTGACATTCCCATGTTTGGTTGATGCAATATCTGATTATTTAATTTGTTTTCTTTGTTAAATACTACTGTAGTAGTTTATAAGTTCAAATCTGAATTTTTTTAATCCGCATATGGTTGGTAATTGAACAAAAGGGTACCGTGTGAAGAAGCACAATACGAAACCTATTATACGGGCGGGTAAACGAATTATACACAACTAAAAATTAGGATTTTGCTAATGACAAGCCTTACAACTTTAGTTGAAAGTTTGATCTTTATTACTCTATTAAAGATTATTGTTGGATGACATTTTCCAAAAAAAAGTGAATTGAGTCTCTAAAATATAGATACACAACAAAAGTTTGATTCTGATTGAACCGTTTCTTACAACCAGTCACAATAAAAATAGTCATCTTAAGTCTTAACCACAACCCTTAAAACTACTATTAACAAAACTATAAAAATAAAAATAAAAAATGTTAAGAAGGGTTTAAATTTTTCAAATGAACAATTTCAAGACTTATTGATTCTAAAAACTATCATTCGGACCTTTCAATTCAATAGATGTAGATCTCAGACCTATGAATGGTGATATTTCTGAAACTAACAAAAAAAAAGAAGTGGGTTAGACAAAAAAAAAAGCAACTTGGACAAAAAGAAACGAAGTGGCTTAGAGAAATCTTTTTTGTCGATAACCTCAGACCAATCAATCGAATATAGATTAATACGTAATCGATCGAACACTACTTGAAAGCGGCTCTTCTGCTTAGAAACGAAATGCTCCAAATGTTCTTGGAAAACCATCTAAATTGTAAATCAACTGCATCATTCTCTAATTCTCCCAAATAAGAGAATGAGAATGAGGGAAAACCATATCTAATGGCCACACACTTAGCCTCATACTTGATCGTAATTGTAAATGTTAAATCATCCGTAAACATATGCGTTATAAATTTCAAGCTAAAACACGGGTTGCAATCCAAAAAAAGTTTGATACACTAAATTGAGAAAAAAAAAAGTAGAAAACGTTAAATTGAAATTGAGTATAAGTTTAATACACTTTTATGCGATTTGCTTTTTTTTTTCCGAATCACCGATAAGAAAGGTTGTGGAGCAGTGTATTACTATTCGTTTTTCTTTTAAAAAAAACAAAATAGATTTTCTAGTTGAATAAACTAGCAAAAATATACGATTTATTTATTTCTTGGATACTGTGGGTAAAAGCTGGATCATGATGAAGGATAATGGATGATGGTTGGCAATCAAAACGAAAGCCATGCCAAAATAATTGTGATTTTATCTCTTAGGCCATTGAATATTATCATCGTCGTCTTATTGTCTACAAAACAATCCACCTCAACATAAATACAGGTATTGAATTTCCTATTGTATAGAAAGAAAACAATTATTTTATCTGCAATGTAATCTTCAAGATAAGAAACCATTATTTGAAGTGGTTTTTTTTACAAATAGCAAAAAAAGTATTCAACTTAAATGTCATTTTCAATCAAGGTATCGCATTTTTTTCTTGCATAAAAAGACATCCAAATTATTTTTTGGCCAATTTAGGTATTTTCGTTAAATATTTAACGATCATCCGTTAAGTTTTACATTTCAAGTCCACCGGCCGCTACCACCACCACCAATCATCATCGCCACCACCAAGTCTCCACACCACAATCACTACGTAATCATTCTTCATTGAGATATTTTATTGTTCAGCTGAGTGAGATAATCCAATTACCAAACAATGCTTGCATCAACTACGCGGTGTGGAAACAGGAGAAGACTAGCGGCATTACAATTCTGCCTCGACGCAGTCATTAGATATACATTATTGTGTTGTAACAACACACCGTAAACAGATTACATATACGGATTTCCATGCATACAACATAAAACAAAAGTATATTCAACATTAATATGATATCAGTAGTTAGAGGAAGGAGTATGGTGACTTAGGGGGCTCGTCACATCCGACGTGGCTTCCCCATACCTCTCGCCACCACACCACCACAACTCGCCACCACTCAAAATCCTAAATCTCGCCATAGACACGACGTGGATAATGACAAAATACTTAAACGGTTTGATTTTAAAATCGAGCCGTTGTGGTATAAAAAAATTAAAAATTTTAAATTATACTCTCTTTTATACTATAAAATACTACTCTTTTTTACCTAATTTTCACATTTAATCCCAAACAAAAATTATAACATATAACTTGTTAAGATTTTTAAATGGCTTGTTCACTTTCACATACCAATTCTGAAATCGAAGCTTTGGTTCAAAAACTAATTGACGAAGATAAAGATCGTCAGAACGCGATTCTGGATTTAGCCTTGCAATTTGAAAATTCATGCACAGCTAAAGACGATCTTAGAAATTCTTACGAGAAATGTGATGACATTTCACAAGAGAGCCGTGCTTTGATCGACAGTTTCTTAAAAGAAGGTTCTGATAAAGATTACGAGCTGAATCTTTCTATGTATGAAAAGGCTGCAAAACTAGAAAAATAAATGGATGCTAAGTTAGCTTGGTTACTGGAAAAATACTACTACCGCTCACAAGAAAGTGTAGGTTGTTCGTCATCACAGGCTGATTTATATCTTACTAAGAAAGAGCTACATCAACTACATCTAGATGAAGAAGCCTTAAGAGAAACATTAGAAGAACAAAAAATGGATGAAAAAGCACGAGAGGAGAAAATTAGACAAAAACAAGCTGATGATGATGAATTCTTTATGGAATTTGGGGTGGTGAGATATGATTCAGAATACGAGTCATCAGATTAGGAACTATTTTAGTGTAATGTTTTAATTGTTTTTTTAATGTAATGTTTTAAATAAAGTGTAATATTT
Source organism: Tanacetum coccineum (assembly GCA_026074375.1). Lineage (NCBI taxonomy): Eukaryota > Viridiplantae > Streptophyta > Magnoliopsida > Asterales > Asteraceae > Tanacetum > Tanacetum coccineum. Next base: position 35,856 of record BQNB010019761.1, on the reverse strand, counting down.
GAATTCTAACGGCTAGTTTTCCGTTATAAATACATTCTTCATCTCCTCATTATATCACACAACTTCTTATCCAACTCTCCTAAATGGCTTCCAATTTCAATAACGAAAATGATCCATGGGAATACAGTCTTGATATAGATGATTCTGATCTCCATTTAACACCTGTTTTGCGTTCGTCTAGTAGCGCACGTGTTGAACCATCTCCATACACCTCAAATCCAGTTACCATAATACCCGGTCCTGCGGGTATTGTTCAGCTCTCTAGTAGCATATGTGTTGAACCATCTTCCTCAACCCCAAATCCAGCTAGGATAATACCCGGTCATGCGGGTGTTGTTCAGCGTGCCAAACTGCTTAGAGAAAATGTTTTTATTCTTGATTCGGATGGGGCTTTAATGTCGACCCAAGAATACATGCAGAAGGTTGTTGAGGATGTGGGTGAGGATGATGATTTTAACAGTGGGGTGTGGTTAAGCGCCACTAATTATGTGATTGCTACCGGTGGCACTGTAACTGGCTGTTTGGGGGACATCAATAACTTTCTAAAAAAAGGAAAACTTGAGCAAGTTGTTGCAATAGGCAAGTCTTGTTCTCCGAATGTGCTTGGCGATCTCAACGTTACTATGAAAGATCTCTCAGGAACAATACCTGAAATAGTACATCACAAAGTCATTGGTGAGGGTGGTAATGGAAAGGATATTACTGTGGGAGCTGCTATGATACTTGTTAATGTCTTTGTTTTTACTCATAAACCATCAGAGCATTACCTTAACATTACAAAGAGAAATGTGGTTAAGGTTTTCCGTAAGGATACAGTTTCATTAGTTTAACATTATTATGTAATGTTTTTTTATAATATTGCATTTTCATCTTTCGTATTGTAATTTTCAAATTTGAAATCAAACAACTACTATTCCCAACGGCTGCTATTCCAACTATATGTGTTATATTTTAAGTAATGTTTTAAATGTTATATTTTCAAATTTGAAATCCAACGGCTACTATTCCAACGGCTACTATTCCTAAGAAAAGTTTTCCCTTATAAATACCCCTCATCATCCTTCATTTTTTCACACAACTTTTTATCCAACTCTTATAATCTGTATCCAACTCTTTTCACACAACTTTTCCCCTATGGATAACAAAACTAACCAAAGCAATCCCCCAACACCCGAGAAACCACCCATGCCTCCCATTTCTTCTTATTCAACCGTTGAGGAGTCAGTTGAAGAACATGACACATGTGATGAATATCTTACTAAAGGATTTCTCACTGAGAAAGAGCAACAACAACTAGCTCAAGATGAAGAGGCATATAGAGAATACTTAGAAGAAGAAGCAAAGGCTAAAAAAGAACGAGCAACAACTGAAAAAGAATAGGAGGAATTTATGAAGGATGAACAAGCTCATGATGAGTTATTCAGGTTGGAATGTGGGGTGAAATATGATTCAGAATACGAAACAGATTAACACCTTTCCGTATTGTATTTTAAATTTCCGTATTGTATTTTTAAATTCCGTATTGTATTTTAAATTCCGTATTGTATTTTAAAATTCCTTATGTTTGTATTTTTAATTTAAATGAAATGAATTATGTTTGTGTTAAAAAATGGAAAAATAAAATAAAATTGTGGGTGGTGGGGCCCAAATGAAGAGATATGGGTGTGTTATGAGTGAAGGGGTATTTTTGAGTGAGAGTGAGATGCTGATGTGGCAGCCTGTGGGGCCTAAATGAAGAGCTATGGCTTGCCACCATACTCCTTCCTCTTAGAGTTCACACAAGACTTATTCAATTTGAGTTGAATAAACACATATGTGTTGGTTGTTGTGTGTCCCAATCAGGGTGAAGATAATCAATAACCTAGCTAATTACCAAAGATGGTTACCGGATATCACTTGAAGTCGTGTAATCACTTTTCAAAGAAGATTATTCGACCATATGCATGGGTATCACAAATACCTCATTGGGATAAAACCAAGTGTTTGTTCTTGTTCTAGGCACATATCAAGAACCCTGCGTTTCTATGTGTTTTTGTTTTCTGTATGTTTTTCCATGCAATTGTGATCCCTATTTATAGGGGATTTACTCAAAACATAGTCAATGGAATTAATGAGATATTAATGGCCAATTAATCTCTTCCATAATTATCCTCTATAATTTAGGAATTAGTAGTTACATGACCAAATTAAATATGGTCATTTAATGCAGTCAAATATTGTATCATATCATATTTCACAGCCCGGATGATGATTCTTGGATTTGGCTAGTTTCTAAAGAGAGAAACACATGGAGAGATATTTTCTAGAGAGAAAAAGCTCTATGTGTAAAATGGAAATGAATAATGACTAGCTACCTCTTCCAAAGTTGGAAGAGGTATATATAGTTCTTACAAAGAACCAGGTTTTAGTACCCGGTTCAAAACCGAAAATCATACGATTAATTATTAAACTACGAGCTATAATAAACAGTAAAATACACGGGGTGACCGAGTCTTTTTCTAATATCTAACAATCCCCCCCTAAGGGAGGTCACCCATGAAAATACTAAACTTAATCACTTCAGTCTTTAGCTCATAGACATTTGATATCTTGTACATTTGGGGTAGTGATCTTTTGATTCATCTTTGACTTGTCTTTGATTGTGATCTTGAGCTTTCTTGAGATCATCACCCAAACATAATCTTACATCATCTTGTAATGGATCGCCATCTTGTGCACTTGTGAAGAAATACACGATATCAGAGTTTGCAGAAGCTTTGACACCTTTATGAGATCTTTCATAACTTCATAACAAGTGTAGGTCGTGTCTGAGCATTCGGTTATTCACTTGATATTTCTGGTACTGGGTATTTCCATCTCCATCTTTAAATTATCCTGTAATGAAACAGTTAGCAATAAAGAGAAAATTGATTTGAAAAATCAGTCTAAGTGTTTCTTATGAAAATATTTTGTAACACTTCGAGAGTTTTGATTGCTTGTCAAATGATCAATAACCGTCAATTCTTATACTGGAACAAGTTTGATTCACGTAGAATCGCACCATCGTTTCTTTCCAGTTGACACAAGTTTGATTCTTGTAGAATCGCACAAGTCACCTACCAAGAGCTTGTTTGATGTTGGCTCTAGCAGGATTTCCATCTTCATTGTGAAAAACCTTCGTTTCACTCGGATGTTCTGGCAATATCACAAGGATAATGCGTAGGACTCTTAGGATAGACTTGTTTCCACAGTGTGTGAAAGACAAGAGAATTGGCAATGTGTCCTAACGAGATTAATTGATGATCTCTTGGCTCTAGACTCGATAGTGCGTTTTGGTTTTAGTGATCGGAGGCTGGAGCTGACTGCCACCTTTTCAATATCAACTAACTCGGAGTGAGAAAGTCAATAGATTACGTGTTTAGTCTCCGTGAGAAATGAAACAGAAATCTTTTGAGAGATTCTGAGTGGCTAGGGAGGGTTGTGCATTGCATCACTGGGTCCATGATGTCGGTCTTCAATGTCAGCAATCATCTTAGTGATTCTGGCAGCATATGTATTGACCCGGTTTCTGCCTAAGTGTATGGAGGGCTTCTTTCTTTACACCCTTTATCCTTACTTAGTGCCATGTTTCTTCTCTCGAGGTGGCATATCATTCTTAAGTCTTAGGGGACTTTTCTTAAGACATAGAACCAATAATTCTGTCACAAATTAAAGTGTCCGCGATAAAGCTTCTTATTTGCTGATTATAATCTATCTTAGGGATTAAAGCAATGGTGATTTGTAAAAATACCCCTAGCTCATAGAGAACTTTACCCATTACTGCTTATGGCAATTTATTCATAGTAGTCACTTGTCTTAACTATCAATAGAATCATACGTTCATTGTTGAATTTTCTAGGGTTCGCCTTCTAGCAACACGTCCAATAAAACCATTGCAATATCCAATACGAGTTAAGCCGAAGCTTTATCTAGACACAGATTTAGAATGACATACTTGTGATCCTATTGATTCTTTATACGATAGAGCTATCCTAGGACTCTAGATTACTTGGTTTTGTATCAATAGATTCCTGTTTTGACATGATAAGGTCGCATACGAAAGCACGTAACAAGTTTTTATAATTGATAAACATAAACACGATACAACGATAAATCAAGATATCGAGATAAACAATACCAAACATGATCCTTCCATAATAATGGCTAATACACGAAGGGTATTAGCTTCAAATTTCCATAATAATTTCAATGAGCTATAATTTTAGCAAGGTAAATCTAACCGAGTTAACGAATGATACCAAAAACTGAACGATTACTAAAGTATATGGAATTACACGATGTCTCCTATGGAATTGATAACGTTGCTTGACCTTTTCTGCTCTTTTTCTCCTCTGAAAATCGAATTTTGTGGTTTAGGTATCGAGAATATGATTTAGCACACTTAAAACTCGTTTTTGAGTTTTGTATTTATAGGGTCTGGAAGTCAGTTCGATACGGTGTATCCAATGGGTTGGATACGGCGTATTGGGGATTCTTGGAGTAGGGACCATGTTTGATATCTTCCAGAATATTCACATACTATATCTTGAATACGGCGTATTAAGTCTCTCTGGATACGGCGTATTGAGCTTCATTCCTTTGTGGTCTTTGGTGAGTGCAGGCACGGATACGCCGTATCTTCCTTGATGGATACGGCGTATTGGTCTTCAGAATAGTAATCTTTAAAATATCTTTATTTAAGCTCCAGATTGCGCGCCTTTTGCTAATATTCACCAAGTACTCCTTAATTACTGCAATTCTCAAATATAAACGATTAAGTAACAATTCTTTGCAATAACTATACAAAATGGGTTAATAACAGTCTGCATAAAAATGAGCATATAAATAGACGTAATTTGGTGTCATCATTTCCAGGCGGATTGAAATAGGTGCTATAGGCTTGGATCCACAATGGAATGTCTCAAGGAGCAGTTTTTCAACACATTCACTTCCTTACCGAGCAGATGCTAAAGCATAAATTCAAATTCTATTGTTGTACCAGTGATGCAAGTTTCTTCTTGAAAAGCCCAAGGAAATTGCACCTCCACAAGCAGGAAATAGCCCAGCTCCTGTAGACGAATTGTCTTCATATTGCTGATCCAGCTTGCATCAGTGTAACCTTCCAACACTGAAGGATAACAATATATGTCAATCTATAGTCCATTTTTTTGGTCTTTTTTTCTTTATGTACTTCAGGTACTCGCTGAATTGTGACGTCAGTGATGAGGCAAGGATTACTAGTATACTGCTTCAGTTTACTACAGCAAAAGCAATTCGGCCTTGTAAAAGTCAGCATACATCAAGCAGCAATCACCCTAGAATACTCAAGTTGAGATACAGCCTGGCCATTATTGGGCATCAGCTTCTCACTTGTATCCATAGGAGTACTTACTGGAGTGCAATCAAAGTAATTGGAGTGCAATCAAAGTAATTGAGTTTCTTCAGTACCTTCTCAATATAATGAGACTGAGAAATTGCTATTCCATTACTTTTATGTTTAATCCTAATACCAAGGATAACATCAGCCTCTCCCATGTCCTTCATAGAGAACCTTGATGGCAATAATTCCTTTGTCAAGTCAACCTGAACCTGGTCAGTGCCAAATATCAGCATGTCATCAACATATAGACAAATGATGACTCCTTTACCAGATTCATCAAATTTGCTATATACATATTTGTCACCTTGGTAAAGTAAATAACCATTAGACAAAACCACTTTATATCAAACTTTTGATGTCATTGCTTAGGTGCCTGCTTCAGTCCATATAAAGACTTAATCAGTTTACACACCTTGTTTTCATTGCCAGACATGATGAAGCCCTGAGGTTGGTTCATATAGACCTCCTCATCTAATTCACCATTCAAGAAAGCTATCTTTACATCCATCTGATGAATAATCAGATTGTGAATTGATGCCATAGCAATCAGCAGTCTTATGGTACTGATACGTGCCACTAGAGCATAAGTATCAAAGTAGTTTATCCCTGACTTTTGTTTTAAGCCCTGAATAACCAGCCTTGCCTTGAACTTTTCAATAGTTCCATCGACCTTCAGTTTTCCATGTTTGATCCAGCATGAGGGCCTTCATCATATTCATCGTTCTTCATCATCCATCACTTTATCATGCTTTTCTTTGTGTTTATAACCCTTATTACCTCCTTATCCATGGCATCTTCATCTGCTATTAATGCTTCCATAAGAGCATGGTATAGATGGTAGTTGGCAGGATTTTCTATTTTTGCAGTCTTGTTCTTATTCATGTGTTTGAAGAGAGCACTCTTTAGATCAAATTCTTCAAGAGCAACTTTATCAGTTGACCTGATGGAGTAAGTTGACTCTTGTTTCTCCTCACCTTGTTCCCTTTTGATTATGATAATCTCTTTCGGACTCTTTTCAGATTCTTGATTCTTGATAGACTCTGGGCCAGGCAGCACAGAGTATTTCTCGATTAAATCTGCAGTGTGTCATTCAAGAATCCTAAGGAGAGCATCATCAAGTTTTGTTCCTAGATATTTATCAACAACCGTAGGAACTTAGGATTTAATTGAAGCCAAAACATCAGCAGAGTGATCAGTCTTCTTTACTTCAGACATCTCTTGCTCCAATCTTGCCACTCTTAGCTGAAGGGCGATGAATGGAGTGATCTCTGGGAGAGATGTGGTGATTGTTGTAGCTTCTGTGTTGATTGGTGGAGGTGTGACCAGTGAAGAAGGTTTAGGAGATGAGAAATCAGTGACGGGAGCGATCACTGGAGGAGTTGACGTGACGGTCTGATGACTTGGATCAGGTATGGTGGAATCAGACTCATCTACAACTTTAGATTTCTCCTGATCATCTTCGGTTGGTTTGTCATAAAGAAATTGATCCCCAAAGTTATCAGTGTCTTCGAGATTTTTCATGGAAGACATAGAACCAGAATGACTTTCTGGATTATCTTCGATGACACGTTCGTCTGTTATGAGCTTCAGGTTTTCATGAACCTTTGGGTAGGCTGTAGCGAGGAATTCATCATCCATGTGCTCAGGGTTTGGTCCAGCAAGAGACACATGTTCTTTTCCAGAGTCTGATCCAGTCTGGTCTTCTTGCATGGGCTCAGGGTCTGGTCCAGCCAGAGCCTCATGTGCTTTTCCAGCGTCTGATCCAGCTTGGTCTTCTGTCTGAACAGGAATCACAACTCCTGAAGTCACTGTGGAAGACGTGACTTCACCTTGTTCTTTTTTAACTTTAGGAGCAGAGGCATCTGTTCCACTTTCTGTGCGCTCTGAATCAGTTGTTGAAGAAGATTCCTGAACCACTTTCTCTGATGTATCATCTTCAGGTTGAGAAGAGGGTCCAGTTGTCGAATCGTGAGGTGCTTGATCACGCTTTACAAGGATAAACTGATCTGTGGTACTTTTCTTCTTCGACAGATCAACCAAGAAATGAGCAGCTTGTTCTTCGGTTACCTTGGCCTTACCCTTGCCCACTACTTCAGGTAGTTTGGGAATTGTTTCAGAAACTGGATCCCTGATTGCTACTCCTCCGACGGGTGGTTGACCTTGAGGCAAAAAGGAAGGATCCAAGCTAAGCTTAATTGCCTTTTCCAAGTCAGCATCAGTACCTCCACCTTCTCTCTTTTCTTGATGCTCATCCAGACTCATCTTCTTGGCCAGTTCGAGATCGGGATCATCACCTTCTCCTTGAGGTTCTGGTTGTTGGTGAGCTTCACCTTCTTCTTCGTCAACAAGTTGGAAAGAAGGCTTTCCTTTTTGAATTTTCTGTGGAAGCTTACGCTTGGAAGGTTTCTTTGTCGGAGCAGGAGCTGGCTTGGATGGTTTGACTGGAGTAGTGGTTGTGGGTTTTTTGGGTGGAGCACGCTTTGTTGCAGGTTGCTTGCTTGCACTTTCTTGTGGGGTTTTCTTTGTATTCTTAGCAACCATTTCCAGATACTTAGGATAATACGAAGATTGTTGAATGGCTTCAGTAATCAAGGGATCGGGAATTGCCATTCCAAACACTTCAACAGTCTCACCTTTTGGGACAAACTTGAGATTTCCTAATAGAAAATCATCTCCAGTATGATGAACAGCAGAATCAGGACGTCGATGGTTATTGTTATTGCTCGCCAAGTGTAGAATTTATCACTGGGAAAACAGTCCATAAGGATGTGGAGAGGAGTTACTTTCTTTTGGGTCCTGCAGACTGGCTTTGTGCGCTTGAGTGAGAAAAATGTCTGGATCCCTTGAGTAAACTCTTTCCATAACAGCTCTGCATGATCAACATTAGTTTGAGTGACGATTCCCTACAGCATTTGCAGAACTGGGTGTCTGGGTTTGTCACTGCCAGAAGTCTTTCCTGTCAAGCACTGGTTGATTAAGGTTAGAATTGCTCTCCATGGTTGATACACATAATTCACCCGTATATTGGAGACAATTTCTACAGGTTCAGGATACCCCAGCTGATTAACAAAATCAATCACCGTGTTACCAGACGGAGGTAACTCAAACGGGTGAGCTGGGTCGACAGGAGTAATTGCTAATGCCTTTCTGAGAAGATCAGCACTTAGATCGAACCATTGTTCATCAACTTGACAACTATAAACCCCAGTCTTCTCGTCATATTTCATTGTGTTCCAGAACTGTTGCACGTAGATAGCAGGAATACTTGCTGAGGCAGTGAATGCTCGGAAGAAGTTGGTATTACTCAAGATGTCCACTGATATCTGAAAGATGGGGTTCTTTTGAATCTTTTGAGCATTGAAAAGAAGGTTGCTTTTCCCGATTATTAACCACTGAGAGCGAGGTACAATCTGCTCATCTGTTCTTGTCGGTGGTTGAGCGGGAACATTTTGTTCTGCCATCGTATTCTGCAAAAGAGTATTAACAAAGAAGACAAACATTGCAGAGAAACGATGTTAGAGAGAACGTTAGCTTTGATTAAAGTCATGTCATTCCACGATTGATTAAAACAGAGGTAACTCTGGTTTGATGAAAATCTACATATGAGGACACAGGATGCAGAATTATCCAACAGGATCAATTACTTGTTAACTAAGCCCGGATGGGAGTTAGAAAAAGCAACTGGGTCATTCGAAGGGGCCTTGATAGATTATTGGGCTTAATGGGCCAAAATTATGAAACTTAGCCCAAACCGCCGCCAGGCAGAATGCCAACCCGCCGTTAGGAGAATCGAGCAAACCGCCGCGAGGAAGGCACTAAACCGCCGTGAATATTAGAATAATATTAACCAACCCGCCGCTGAAAATAAAAGATTCGAAAAGAGCGGGTTGAATATTTTAAAAATATTCGACCAAACCGCCGAGAGACGGCGGTTTACCTGTTGGAATAAAATAATGTAGAATTACGGCAACCCGCTGTGAATCAACCCGCCATTAGGCAACTCGCTGAGTAGATATATAACATGAACCAGCGGGTTGAATAATTTATTAAAAAAATAATAAATTCAACCAAACCGCCGCTGTGCGGCGGTTTCCCTGAAAACATTAAAATAATAATAAAATAACCAACCCGCCACCTAGAATCATAAGCAACTCGCCATGAGGACTGATTACTTAAAATTCAAACCACGCACATCCTTTGGCAAAACTAAGCACATCCTAAGGCATTCCTAGGCTTTCCTACGCATCAGATACACATTACTACCATTCTTACCATCAAACAAACTGACTTTGACTTTCTAAAAGTCAACCCGCCACCAAGAACTTAATCAAATCATTCAATATTGTTTGAGACAGTTAGTCCATACTAGCAAAAACTTAGTAATCTATGCCTTATGAACAATTCCCAGCAACTAAATCACACATTACAACACTACATTGGCATTTTGATCTAAAACGACCCTAGAATCATTCTTAAGACACACAGATGTTTGCCAACTGATTAAACACATATATCATAGTGATCACATCCCTATTCCGCATCTTTCCCACAAAACAATTTCAATTTCCAAACAACATTTAATCATTTTCGAAACCCCCACATAGACATAAATCTATTTTTTACTCTTTTTAATGTGTTTTAAATCGATTCCATTGATACACACATAGAATAAATGATATAGATTAAGTTTTGATGAATACCTTTGCAGGAAACACTGGAAATCAAAGATTTGAAACTGGTTCTTGGCGGCGAGTTGCTTATGAGTGGGTGTGTGTATTTTTCGTTGACTGGTTTTGATAAGTTTGACCAAAACCAACTCGCCGCCCCCTTTTTTATATTCTAAGTTAAGAGATTGGCAGATTCAGTCCCTTAGGTTTCTATCTTCTTTTATTTTTTGTTTAAGTTTTATCTAGGTTATTCTAAGTTTAGGCAATTGGCAGATTTAGTCCCTATTGGTTAATAAAGCTAGGAAACAAAAAGCAAAATTGCATTTAAATCCCTAAACATTATAACTATAGACAACTTTGGTCCTTTGAGTTAAAATTTAATTAAACTCACCTTCAAATTTTAACCCATTAGAATACAAACAAACCATTTATTATTACACTTTCATAGCATACAACACTCCTAAACAATCATGGAAGATCCTCCAATTACTTTCTTTTTAGAAACTTGTGTGATGAAGCAAAATTTTCACAATTTCACTCTTCCCCCTCAAAAACAACGGCTTTCTATTGAAAGAGTTGTAGTCGTTGATTGAGATGAAAATTTCAGTTGAACAGCTCTACCACCACCATTTTTTTTAAACTATAATCCCATAATGCATGGATATAAAGTAATCCATGCCCAGACATCAAACCGAGTTGCAATCTGAAGAAATTGCAAGCCTTTTAGTAAATCCAAATGACTTAAAATATTTACTAAGTTTTTTTTGTTATGTGTAACCTATGTACAAAGGATACACGAAGGCATTTCGTTTACTTATCCTCTCCTTCTTGAAGGCGTCTAAGAGTTTCAGGGGTCAAACTCTTCATGCCTAGGCGTGGAAGAAGAAATTCGAACCGTTCTCTTGGTAATGCTTTTGTGAGAATGTCTGCAAGTTGATAGTTCGTTTCCACGAAGTAGAGTTCAACCACTCTATTTTCCACTTGCTTTGGATGAAATGTGAAGTATGTCGATAGTGTTTTGATCTGAGGAGTGCTAGGACATTGTTACAGGCAAAGAGCAATTGCCTCTTGTTATCACAGTTACAGAGGCAGATTTTATTAAATTCATATCCGTGAACATACCAGTAGTCTTTGAGCTGTGATCGCATCCAAAGGATTTGAGCACAACATCCAGACATGGCAATTTATTCAGCCTCTGTAGTTGATATTGACGTGCTTCTTTGCTTCTTTGATGACCAACTAACTAATCTATCTCCAAGAAACTGAGCACTTCCCGACGTACTTCTTCTTGAATCTTGACATCCCGCATGATCCGCATCTGCATAAGCTGTTAGTGACATGGCGTTGTCTTTCGGATACCAAAGACCCATGTTAATGGTTCCTTTCAAGTATCGAAAGACACGTTTGATAGCTTCAAAGTGCTTTTTGGTAGGCTTAGCCTGATATCTAGCACACATGCAAACGGCGAATACAAGGTCAGGTCTACTGGCTGTAAGGTACATTAGGGAGCCAACCATTCCTCTAAATCGAGTTTGGTCAACTGGAATCCCCATGAGATCCTCGTCCAGTTTCAATCGATCCACCATTGGTGTATCGACAGGGTCAGAGAGATCCATTCCATATTTCTTTAAGGTTTCGAGAGCATATTTCGCTTGGTTAATAAAGATGCCTCCGGGACTTTGAGAAACTTGTAGTCCTAAGAAAAACGACATTTGTCCCATCATTGACATCTGAAATTTGGAGTTCATTTCTTTGGAAAATATGTGACACGCATTATGATCTGTTGAGGCAAAAATGATGTCATCTACGTATATTTGAACAAGAAGAATATGTTTGCCTGATTTGCGTGTGAATAGCGTTGGATCCACGGCACCCTTGAAGAAATTGTTGGCCAACAGGAACTTTGAGAGTGTGTCATACCACGCCCTTGGTGCCTGCTTTAGCCCATAAAGAGCTTTCTTCAGACGATAGACGTGAGTAGGATTTTCCTGGTCTTCAAATCCTTCAGGCTGACTGACAAAGACTTCTTCTTGAAGATCACCATTCAGAAAAGCAGTTTTGACATCCATTTGATAGATGATCATATTCTTGGTTGCAGCATTGGCAATGAAGATTCTGATGGCCTCTATTCGTGCAACTGGAGCAAACGATTCTTCAAAATCAATACCTTCCTCCTGACGATATCCCTTTGCAACTAACCGAGCTTTGTTTTTCAGTACATCACCATATTCATCAAGCTTCACTTTGTAGATCCACTTGAGAGCGATAACCATAACATAGATTGGGCGAGGTACTAATTCCCATACTTCAAGTCGATCAAATTCGTGAATTTCATCTTGCATGGCTTGAAACCAGCAGTCTTCTATCACGGCCATTTTGAAGTTCTTGGGTTTGACTTTGGACAGTTCCGTATGGAAACAACACCATAAAGCATCAGATGCTAACTGTTTTCTGGTAGATACAGGATGAGAGGGATTTCCAACGATGTTATCCAAAGGATGATCTTTGGTCCATCTTCTGAGATGATCTGGTGGGTAATTAACTTGGTTGGGTTCCGCTGAATTAACATTCTCAGATGATGATTGTGCCAAACCTGGATCTCCAGTTACAAGGTTATGTGAAGGATGAAGAACATCATGATTGATTGGGGTGTCTTCGTGAGTGGGTTCTTCTACAATTTCTTGATGTTAGACTGGATGATGTATATCAGATGTTGACGATGAAGCACTTGTCGATGGTGCATCTTGAGCAATCATTGTAGTGCGTGGCAGCGGTTTACCTGTGCGAATAAAATAATACAAATTAGGGCAAACCGCCTTCATAAAACCGCATGAAGCAAACTTGCCACAGTTAAGAATAATATCGACGTGGGAGGGTTGACTTATTTTAATAATAACATATAAATTTCAACCAAACCGATGCCATGCGGCGATTTCCCTGAAATAATAAAATATTATAAAAATAAAAACCGACACCAAGATATAAGCAACTCGCCATGATGTAAGGACTACTATGATCAATACACATTCATTTGGAAACCTAAACACAACTAAAGCATTTCCTAATCTTTCCTCCGCATCAGATTCACACTAGAAACATCCTTAAACACAAACCAACGTACTTAGGACTTTCTTAAAGTCAAAGCCACCTAGAATCGCATAGGGCACACTTTTGTTTTGACAAAGTGGATAAAAACAGACATATAATTGTTCACAAGCCAATTCCGCACCTTTCCCCCTCAATCATTAAACGTTTTTACTAACTTATTTAATTTTCAAACCTAGATACAATATTCTTAAGATTTTACTCGCCATTTTAGTGTGTTCACTTCGATTCCTATGATCTATAGATAAGAATAGAAAGGGCAAAGAACTAAAGTTTGATGATACCTTTGACGTGGATAAAACAACAGGAAATCGAAGATTGAAGGAGGTGTTCGTGGTGGCGAGTTGCGATCGTGTGTGTGTGTTTATGTTTGACCAGATTTGAACAACTTTGACCAAAGAGCAACCCGCCGAGCCTTAAATACCCATTCTTTGGAAATTGACAATTTTAGTCCCTGAGCTTTCTATCTTCTTTAAGTTCTTTGTATAAGTATTTCTACGGTTGTTCTAAGTTTGTAAATTGGGCCTGTGTGGTCCCTAGTGATTAATAAAGTAGGAAACACATCACAAAATTGCATTAGTCCCTAATCCTTTAAATAACAGACATTTATGGCCCTTTAAATTAAAATTAATTACCTCCCCTTTAAACTTTAACCCATTTGGAATACAAAAACATTTTCTCACTTGTCCATAGAAGATAGAACATATTTCAACTTGAGTGGTTCAGATACATTATAAATTACTGTTGGGTTAAATGAGACGAAATTCCCTTTAGTAACTTTTAAAACAATAATAATTACCACTCTTATAGCTTTTGACAATTTATACTCACACTTTCATAGCATACAACACTCCTAAACCACTATGGAATATCCTCCCAATTACTTCTTTTAGAAATCTGTGTGATGAAGTAAATTTTCAAATTCCCTCTCCTCTCTAAACATTGACCAGTTTTTCTATCGAAAGAGCTGTAGTCATTGATTGAGATGAAAAATTACTTGAACAGCTATACCACCACATCGTTAACACAAATAATTTTGAAGAATCAGTAAGAAAAAATTATTTGGTTTTCAAAAGGAAGACTTCTCTTCCGAGTTAAGAAAAATGCACTGAAGCGTACATTAATCCTCTGATGCATGGATATAAAGTGATTCCATGCTTGGGGAATAATTATATTACCCGAAGTTGGGAACTGGTTCGCAATCTGGAGGTAATTGCAAGCCATTTTGTAATTCTAACTGACTTGTCCATTATTATTAGATATATATTTTATTTTTATTTTTTGTAAAATTTGGTACAAAGGATAACTACGAAGGCCTTGCGTTTATTGATACTCTCCTTCTTGAGGCGCTGAGGAGTTTCGAGGTTAAATCTTCATGCCTAGGCGTGGAAGAAGAAATTCGAACCGTTCTCTTGGTAATGCTTTTGTGAGTATGTCCGCAAGTTGATAGTTCGTTTCGAAGTAGAGTTCAACCACTCTATTTTCCACTTGCTCTCGGATGAAATGGTGACGTATGTCGATGTGCTTTGATCGAGAGTGCTGGACATTGTTACAGCAATAGAGCAATGGCACTTTTGTTATCACAGTACAGAGGAATTTTATTGAATTCAAATCCGTAGTCTTTTAGCTGGGATCGCATCCAAAGGATTTGAGCACAACATCCAGACATGGCAATGTATTCAGCCTCTGTTGTAGATATTGCAGTGCTTCTTTGCTTCTTTGATGACCAGCTAACCAATCTATCTCCAAGAAACTGAGCACTTCCCGACGTACTTCTTCTTGAATCTTGACATCCCGCATGATCCGCATCTGCATAAGCTGTTAGTGACATGGCGTTGTCTTTCGGATACCAAAGACCCATGTTAATGGTTCCTTTTAGGTACCGAAAGACACGTTTGATTGCTTCAAGGTGCTTTTTGGTAGGCTTAGCCTGATATCTAGCACACATGCATACAGCGAATACAAGGTCGGGTCTACTGGCAGTAAGGTACATTAGGGAGCCAACCATTCCTCTAAATCGAGTTTGGTCAACTGGAATCCCTTTGAGATCCTCATCCAGTTTCAATCGATCCACCATTGGTGTATCGACAGGGTCAGAAAGATCCATTCCATATTTCTTTAAGGTTTCGAGAGCATATTTTGCTTGGTTAATAAAGATGCCTCCGGGACTTTGAGAAACTTGTAGTCCTAAGAAAAATGACATTTGTCCCATCATCGACATCTGAAATTTGGAGCTCATCTCTTTGGAAAATATGTTACACGCATTATGATCAGTTGAGGCAAAAATGATGTCATCTACGTATATTTGAACTAGTAGAATATGTTTGCCTGATTTGCGTGTGAATAACGTTGGATCCACGGCACCCTTGAAGAAATTGTTAGCCATTAGGAACTTTGATAGTGTGTCATACCACGCCCTTGGTGCCTGCTTTAGCCCGTAAAGAGCCTTCTTCAGACGATAAACGTGTGTAGGATTATCCGGGTCCTCAAATCCTTCAGGTTGACTGACAAAGACTTCTTCTTGAAGATCACCATTCAGAAAAGCAGTTTTGACATCCATCTGGTAGATGATCATATTTTTGGTTGTTGCATTGGCAATGAATATCCTGATGGCCTCTATCCGTGCAACGGGTGCAAACGATTCTTCAAAATCAATACCCTCTTCTTGACGATATCCCTTTGCTACTAACTGAGCTTTGTTTTTCAGAACATCACCATACTCATCAAGCTTTACTTTGTAAATCCATTTGAGAGCAATGATCATTACACCTTTTGGTTTTGGTACCAAAACCCATACTTCAAGACGATCAAACTCGTGAATTTCATTTTGCATAGCTTCAAACCAGCTATCTTCAGTCATGGCCATTTTGAAATTCTTTGGTTTGACTTTTGACAGTTCAGTATGGAAACAGCACCATAGAGCATCGAAAGCTAACCGTTTTCTGGTAGATACAGGACGAGAGGGATTTCCAACAATATTGTCAAGAGGGTGATCTTTGGACCATTTTCTGAGATGATCTGATGGTTGAGTAACTTGGTTGGGTTCAGCTATACTACCATCCCCTGATGATGACTGTGCAGAACCTGGTTCTCCAGTAACAATGTTATTTGAGGGATGAAGGGTAGCTTGAGTAATTGGGGTGTCTTCGATAGTGGGTCCAACTGCAACATCAAGTTGAATGACTGGAGATTGTATTCCAATTGATGACGGTGAAAAACTTGTTGACGGTGCATCTTGAGCAAACGTTGTAGACATAGATGTACCTGGTGGAACAACATGAGCGTTAACAGCAGTAGCCGAAGGTACTGGTGCATCTATTCTAGTTACTTCAAAGTATTCATCGAACATATGTTGAAATAATAACTCCAGATCTTTATCTGTCGGTAGAACATAATTTGTTGCATGGACCTGATTAGGTATGAGCCCTGAACTGAATTGTCCAGGCGTCATCGACATAGGCTCGGGTCCTGAACTGATGTGTACAGGAGCCATTGTCTGATGCAGCTCATCGAATGTGACATGAATTGTTTCCATTATTCGACGGGTTCTTTTGTTGTAGATTCGAAAACCCTTCCTGTTGGGAGCATAACCAACGAAAATCCTAATGTCAGCTTTGGCTTGCAATTTACCTAGATCTTTGCTATCATTTGTAGGGTAGCAAAGAGCACCAAATACTCGGAGAAATGTAAGATCAGGCTTCTTATCATGCACAAGCTCATATGGGGTTTTGTTGTGACGAGTATGAATTAGGGATCGGTTCTGGGTGTAACAAGCAGTAGCGACAGCTGCTGCCCACAGAAACATCGGCGCTTTTGAGAATATCAGCATTGTACGTGCTGCTTCCACAAGTGTACGATTTCGTCTTTCGACAATGCCGTTTTGTTGAGGAGTTCTCGGAACAGACTTTTGATGAAATATGCCAACACCTTCATAATATTTAGACATAACTTGGTTGACGAATTCCGTTCCATTATCTGTTCGGATGTATCTGACTGTTTAATTGAGACCAACTTGTATTTTCTTAAGAAAGTTGATGACAAACTCTGGAGTCTCATCCTTTGATCTCAAAAACTTTACCTATGTGAATCTCATGTGAAATCTGAATAGTGCAACAGGAGCCACCATGACTAAATATGTATTTTCCTTCACATTAATACTCTGTACTCTCATTGGACCACATAGATCCATGTGAAGGGTATGAAGAACTTCCATATTGGTGTTTTCAGATTTTGGTTTGTGGGAGTACTTCTTGCTTTTTCCAAGTTGACAGGCTGAGCAAAGATGATCTTTTTCAAACTTCAATCTTGGTAAACCTCTCCCCCCCCCCCCTTAAAAACCCAGGAAAATCTTTTCGAGCAAGATCCATTATTGTGCCGATGTTTAAATGGTTAAACGACGATTCCACAAGCAATGATTTGGTCTTGAAGCTTGGACAACAAGCAACTAGAAAAACTTCATCATATCATCAAGAGATAGATCGTGTTATAACATTGGTGGCTAACGACTACCTTTAAAGTAAGCTACACCCAAAAAAAATGTCATATCACGAACAAAGTAAGAAATGCTTTCTGAAAGAATTTCAAGAATCAGAAATCCAAAATTCCTATAGAGACTAGATTGTGCATAAGACCGAGATGCCACATACAGTAATACTCTGGAGATCACACTGTCACCAATAACATAATCTCCATAACCCATGATAGCTCCAAAGTGATCATTCCTGAATCTGACTGTCCCGATGAACTTTTCCACAAAGTTCTTGAGCTTTGAACGATTCCCCGTCATATGTTTTGAACAGCCTGAGTCCAGATACCAAAGGACGACCTGTACGACCTGCATTTGAAAACAGTCGAGTGTGGAGAGTTTGGAATTTCGGTTCCCCAATTTTTGTTGGGGTCTGTTTTGGTTTAGCAGGATTATAAATAAACATTTCACAGAAAGCTTAGTTAAAGGGCACAGTTCGCCTAAGGTAAATTTCTTTCCTGTGGGTCTCCATTGATAACCACAATTAAGTTTTCCTAAGGTGAATTTCTTTCCTGTGGGTCTCCATTGATAACCAATATCAGCAAATAGTTTGCCCGTTGCTTTCCAAACCCGCTTGGTCTTGTTCAAACTGTTATCAGACAGTTTGCCTTTTGGTTTCCAAATCTGCTTCCCTTTATTCAAGACAATTTTAACAGTGGGGGTTGCATTCACAGAACTCAAAATATTAACAACACACATTTCATGATTTGCAGAGTTTAAACATTTGTTACATGTTTTTCACACAGATTTAGAATTCGAATTAATTACAACACACTTAGAGCTAATGTTATAATCAACCCGATTCACTTTTGTCCATACTGACTTATTTGTCCTAGGGTGGTCTTCTAATTTCTTCTTATTCTCACTCTTAGCAGGCAGGATCCTATTTTTCTTTGTATTGCTTCTAGGCTTTGATCCGCTTGCTTCAGTGGAAGTGTTTGAGCACTCTTGTAGATGAATCACCACAGGACATTAGTGGGTGTTGAACTTTTGTGCACTTCGTGTTTCTGTGTGTTTAACTAGATGAGTTTCTTGTTTACATATAAAAGTAACGTTGCTTTTTCTCTAGATACAGGGGTAGAGGGAGCCTTGTAATCGCTTTCATTGAAACGCTTTTTGCACGTGCAAGTGCCAATCAAACTATTCAAACAATTCACACTGAGATAGCTTAGGATGTATTGACAAGCATAGTTAAGTGCATTATCCAGTGGTTTTAGCTACTCTACAGCTTCCCTACAATTTCCCGAAGCTGTTTCTACACTCCTTCTTAAATGGGTTGATATAGTTTAAATGAGCACATCCTACATTATTTCGTTAAGGGGATGAGGGGAATGGTGTTAACATCAATGGACATACGATGCCAAGCGCAAGAACTTCTTGGTGATTCGACAGAGTCACTAGTGACACAAGAACACTTTGCTTTTTCACTGGAAGGAAGAGAAGAGAGGGAGGAGCACACGAGAGCCTGTAGACTTTTAATTTCATTTAACATGTAGATAGTCTTTTCTCTAGCTTGTGAACACGCGTGCAACATCTAGATGGAGTCAACAATTCCTTATGAAATGTTGGAGTTGACCTTTCTAGTTCTACTCTAACGCATTCATTTTGTTCAATAAGAGCAGTGACATCTTTAGCATTATAAGTTTCACAACTTCTATCATTTATGTTAGAGACTTGAGCTTTCAAGTTTCTAATTGTGTTGTCCTTTTCTTGAAGCCGCGTTTCTAGAATTTTAATTCTGAAAAATGAGTCAAATTTAGGAACATCTTAAGAAGTTTGAGATTTGTTATTTCAAAAGTTTTCTTGAAGGTGTTGACATTTCAATTGCAAATTCAGGTATTCCACCTCAAGTTTGTTAAAACCTCTTATCATTTCATCATTAACATCCTTTTGATTCTCATTTTGTGGTTTAAGAACTGAGGCTTCAACCTTTTTCCTGTCATTTTCATCTTTGCCGATAAAAAAAAGAAAGGGGGGGGGGGGGGGGGGGGGGGGGGGGGGGGGGGGGGGGGGGGGGGAAAAATAAAAAAAGGGAAATTAAATATCGCTGCAGGGTCAAATCTCTTTGAGGTGCTAAGATTGCAAGATAGTTCTCTTTTGAGTAATCTGGGGGTGCAAACTTAACTTTATTTTGAATACACTGAGGGCTTTTCATTTTCTCATACATTCTTTTCTTAGTCAACTCAGCTATCTCAAGAGTTTCCTCCGAGTCATACACAACACATGTTATGATTGGTAATTGACTATTTTAGTACCATTATAGAGGCAGATTGAAACTTGCTTTTGCACGTGTGAGACATAAGGATTTTTGTAGCCTATTGCTACCTTTCTTTTCATCATAATAAGGTTTTGGTTTACATAACATGTGCCACCATTTGAACAATTGATCTTGTTTGAATAATCTATCTTTAACTTTTCTTTAGCTTTTTGATGCCTAAAAACATCTTCAATGTATTATCTGTCTTTTTGTTTAAAATCCTTTCAAGGTTGCCTTCTTCCTTCATTGACTGTTTATGTCAACGGTAGAAGTAAGTTGCATTTGTTACAGTATGAAGTTCCGATTTTAAAGAAGTTTCCTTTCTATTTCGGTCAGAGATAATTATTCTTATTTGTTCATCAATCTTTTGTTCTCTTTCAGTTAATTCAAACTTTGTCTGTTTTTCATACACCCCGACCAGTTCCTTATATCTCTCAAGTTCAGAAGTCAATGTGTCATTAACTACTTTAACCTGCTTATTTGCTGACATACTTTGGACACCCTGTTCATGCATATCATCTATAATCGACATCAATGCATCATTTTGAACAGAAGATACATTACTTTGTACAACATGCTCTTCGTTGTCCCCATATACTGATTAATACAGAATATTATTACTATCACACACATAATTTTCAGACAGAGCAGAGTCAACAACGTAGTTATGTTGAACATCATTTTTTGCATCTCGTTTACTTCATGATAACTCATCCATATGATTTACAAGTATCATGATCTGAACCTCAAACGGAGTATTCGAGTCATATGATGGCCCGGCTTCATCGTAGATTGGATCTTTAGATGAAAGATTTACCATGAACATGGTCTGTATATTAGGAGCCTCATCAACATCAGAGTCGAATGCATCACATTGATCAGCTTCAAAGATATGATCCACATTGAGTGCCAAATCTTTCTCGTTCGGATCATCCACATCATCATCAAAGTTGGTGACCTGTTCTCCTGCAAGAAACAACAACTGTTCTTCATCCAGTACTGCACCATTCTCCTAGGCTTGCATAAGTAGCATCTTGTCCTTTTTTTTTTTTTTTTTTTTTTTTTTTTTTGAAGTAGTCCTGAATCCAAAGTCGCTTTGGCCGAGGAATTCTCGAGCTATGTGCCCGAGTCCCATTACAGGTGTAGTACGTAATGCAGTTTAGCTGACCCAGGATTCACATTGCACCACTCTGTTCAACCTCCTACATTCCTAGCTACAACATTTCCTCTTGCATTGTTCCTCTGAAATGGTCTTCCTTGATTATTCGCATTGTATCTTCCACGGACATCTTGAACCACAACTCTGCCGTCTTGAACCGTAGCTTTGTTCCTTGCATTAGAAGACGTTCTGAGTTGATTGTTTGTTTGAGGGATGATGTGATTTATACGATTGAGTGATGAGGACAAGTGTGTTGGTAAACTTTTATCAAGTTGTTTATTTGAAGACTTTCCTGAGGACCAGTTGAAAGTTATCAAGAGAATGGTTTCATTTGAGGATTGAGGAGACTTGGATGATTGTGTTGGATACTGCTAAACTGAGGCATAGACACTATGCCAAGGATCATTAGTTGGTTGAAAGAACCTTTCCATCATCATTCCTATTCTCACTACATATACCTCATGTTGCTTTCAAATAGGCATAAAGCTGATCAAGTTAGACTCTCCTTCAAAC
Source organism: Tanacetum coccineum (assembly GCA_026074375.1). NCBI lineage: Eukaryota > Viridiplantae > Streptophyta > Magnoliopsida > Asterales > Asteraceae > Tanacetum > Tanacetum coccineum. The sequence goes on along the minus strand of BQNB010019761.1, from coordinate 14,232 downwards.
CTCTGTTAAGTTTTGACTTCAGTTGGGTAATCTACTCCACTCAGGTAACATGTTGTTTCTTAACTAGAGTTAAAGCTGCATCTGAGAATGTCATCTTGATGTTTCTCATGTCATTAATGAGCTTCGTAAACCTAACATAGTATACGTGAATGGTTTCTCCTTTGATTTGACGGAAGTGTTCAAATTCATCGTATAACTGAGATTCCCTGTCATCCTTTGTTAACTCAGAACCTTCCAGGAATCATCTTTCACATTGTCCCCAAATTGTCTTTGCGGCGTCATATAGTGGTTGATGAGTGTGTAGATGTCTTTTGGTATCCATTGAATAGGATATCGTTGCCACAATGTCAGCTTTTATACCTTTCCTTCTTCATCATAAAGGTTCCTTAAAAGACTCTAGCACGTTCTGGACCTGGTTGAAGTGCACCCTCAGTTTCTTCAGCACGAGTTTGTATGAACGTTCCCATTTTAAATGGACCTTCAGTAATCGATTTCATAATGTTCTCTCCATTATCTTTTCCAAGACAATACAGACGAATGGGTTGCTGCCAAGATTCAAAGTCTGTTCTATCAAGCATTGGTGGGCGGGTATCGGAACCGGATAGCTGATATCTTCTACATATTAGACTTCTTGAAATTAGTTAGTAAAATGCTATCAGTCTTGATCGATCCATTGATAAAGGAGACTTGTGTTAATATATGTTTTAGTTGTTGATTAAAGTAACGTTATTCCATGGGATTTTTACTAATCTTAACTGAAATCGAGAAATAAATCTTCACGGATCTACAAGTAAGAAAACCGTAAAAAATTAAGATTTTTAGTGACATATTTCGCTTGAAAAAATCAACAACAGTAACATTCGCTGAATACTTATGACATGTTTTGCTTGATGAAAACAAACATATTTCGCGTTGCGGAGAACATGTCATAGTTTCGCTTGTTTGAAACAACATATTTCGCTGACACATCTATTCACATATTTCTCGCTTGGAACAACCTGTCATATTCCACGTTGAAAAATGTCATATTCCGCTTGAATACATATTTCGCTTGGAATCAACCTGTCATATTTTGCTTGATTCAAACCTGCATATTCCGCTTCCTTCAAACCAGCATATTCCGCTTCCTTCAAACAGAAGGTTAACTTCGAGCAAAACACGTATTTTTCCAACAAAATCACAAAAGACACACCCTTTTTGACGTTGAACCTTGATTTTCTTGCACAACTAGTTACCTTATGCCTAGATCTTGCTTAAAAACATAACACTAAACACATCTAAGCACAATAATATAAGTTTTGATTTTCGAACCAAAAACCCAAAAAGTAACTAAAGAACATGATCTAATCAAGATCAGAACGCACACAAGCTCATGAAATCACCACATAGCTCTGATACCAATTGTGGTATATCATAAATCATAACGTGGTGATGATTCTTGGACTTGGCTAGTTTCTAGAGAGAGAAACACATGAGAGGATATATTCTAGTGAGAGAAATATGTGCAAATAAGAAAATGAATAAAATGACTAGCTCACCTCTTCTAAAGTTGGAAGAGGCTTTTATAGTTCTTACAATATACCGGGTATTAGTACCCAGCTTAATACCGAAAGTCATACGATTAACTATTAAACTACGAGCTATAATAAACAGTAAAATACACGGGGTGACCGAGTCTTTTTCTAATATCTAACAGGATCATTTTAGTTTGAGTGTCTTTGAGGTTGTAATAGTTTGGAGGTCGGTATAGGTTGGCGGTCATGGTAGTGTTGAGCATCGGTGTATATGTGTATGTTGAGGGTCATGGTAGTGTTGAGCGCCTATGTAATTTGTGGTTGAGGTCGTTGTAGTTTGAGGATCTTTGATGTTGTTGTAGTTTGAGAGTTGGTGTAGGTTGAGGTTCATAACAATGTTGAGCGTCGGCGTAGTTTGACGTTGGTTGTAGTACCAAATCACCTTAAGGAACGCGTTCAAATTTATCAATCATTTATAATTATAGTGTTTAACTTTTTAGTCGAGGCTTAAAACCATCGCAGCATAGACTCAAAGGTGTTAATAGGCATAGACGAAGCTTAAACCTTCTGATGTGTCTCCACTACGATTTTTAACTTTTTAATCAGAAAGGTTTTAACGCTTGAAAACTTGAGCAAGCTGTGCTCTGATACCAATTGTAGAACCGTAGAGGGGAGGGTGAATACAGTTTTTTTGACTTCTTTGAAGTTTATAAAACTTCAAGTCTCGAAAGATCCGAGTGGTGTACTAATCTACTTTGCAATAAGAACAACAAGTAGATAAAGAGAAGAAGAGACACCACAATATATACTGGTTTGGAAAGGGGGTTTAGTCCTTCCATACATCCAGTTGCGAATCCACGACACCGATACTATTCCTAGTATAATCCTTATGGTGGACTACAAACTGTATTACAATTTAACTCCACCGACTTTCAACAAAGCTTGATGCTCACATAGAAGAGTAACTACCTATAATATTCTGCCCTCGGAATCTACCCCTAAGAACCTGTGATTCGACTTAACCTCTAGGATCACTTAGATCAACTAGGAACTCTACCCACTTCCCCTTGGAATCTTACCAAACTCTAACTAGATCCCTAATGATCTAGACTTGATTCAACATATACAAGACTTTCCTTACAACTCGATTTAATAAAAAGATAGATGGTGAACCAAGTCCTAACCTAACCTAGAGACTCAATTCTAAAAAAAGGGTATGAGAAAGAAGACCCTTGACAAAACACACAAGTATGGATTAGGTACTTGTGGCTCTCTTGCGGAAATATGTGTTCTTCAATGGATGATAGATGGGAAGATTAAGAGCACTTGATGTTTAGACTTAGAGGATTAGAGAAGACAAAAAAGAGGAAAGAATGTTTGCAAGAGGTGAGGAATATAAAGGCCAAGGGTGGGTATTTATAGGCTAAGGATCCCAAAATGTGAAAAACATTTCGAGTCTGGTGCGCTGCCCACGCGTCAGCGCGTGGCCAGTGCGCCAGATTCCCGAATTTGTTTTTCTTCGGGATCTTAGCGTTTTAAATACCCGCTCTTATTAAACCCCCTATTGTACTTCACGTTATGACCTTTCAATCATTCTTACACTCAAGGTCAACCAACTCAAATAACTATTTGATCAAACGTTTGTGAAGTATTAAAAGCATTTTGCTTATCCGATAAAGTAAAGAGAGAAAAGAATTATCAAAAAGGGGTATTTTAGGTATTCCTCAAAATCTAACTAGCTTAGTTGGGATACAACTAAATATTTTAAATATCTAGTTAGGGTATAAGATAATATTCTTGGAATATTCTTTGCTTGGAGAGAAACGAGGAAAGATTTGAAATTTGAATTTCAAGTTCATTTAACCACATGTTGGATAAAAAAGAATAAGTTGTCATGATGTGACATGATTTGATGAAAAGGAGCCTTTTGATCTTGTTTGAGATGGAGGGTAAAGATGAAAAGAAGAGAGGTAAGTAGGATAGGTGATATGGCAAGATCAAGGGTGATAAGAAGGTTGTGTTTGTTGTGTGAGTGAGAAGTGAGTATTTGTGAGTGAAGTTGTGTTTGTTTGATATGATAGAACAATCCAAGGGTTGAGAAGAGAATGAGAGAGTTTGGATTGATGAGGTGGTTTAATCAAGGGTAGAAGAGAAAGTGTGTTTGCTATCTTTATTTGAGAAGCAATCCAAGGGTTAAGATGAGAAGAGTGTGAGAACTTGTATAAATGACATTGATTAATCAAGGGTAAAGATGATGGAGTATGTGTGTGTGTAAATTGAATGTTATGGAAAAGAAGGTAAATAGTGGATATGTGGTGGAGAATTTTGAAAGGATATGGAAGATCCTTAGTTAGGAATGTGTGGAACATAGAGTACAACAAGTACAAGGATAGTACATTGTGTAAGGGAATGTGAGTTGGCATATGGAGGATAAGGTTTAAGGTTTATTTGATGGAGGTTTATGTGTATGAAGGTTTAAAGATGAAGAATGAAGATGAGGATGAAATCAAAGGATTGATTTGGGTTAATAATCACATTGCCAATAAGAGAGGAAAGAGTGGGCATATGTGATTATGGGATTGTTTAAGAAGAAGTTGATTGGAGTGTATGTGGAAGAGATGAAATCACTTGTTGGATAAGAAGGATAAACAAGTGATTAGGAAGAGTGGGTTGTATGGAAGGAGAGTGGACTTGTACATGTGAGGAATACATGTGAGTTTGTAAAACATTTGTATGGGTAAGGAAGTGAGAAAATTCAAAGTATAATTAACTTCTAAATACCACAAACTCAATTAGTCATTTAGACTTTAGTCCATAATAATGAACAATGGATATGATCATTAATCATCTTGATGCAAACAAGCTAAGTGCTTTGCATCTTAAGTAAAGCATATCCCATAACGAGAAAGGATGCGTTTACGCAAAGTGACCTTTGACTTAGTTTGACCAATAAGGGAGTAAAACCCGTTACGTGATTAGGAACAACGTAAATCTGGGTTAAGGTCAAATAATTACTTTTGCTTGTTGGTATGCTGAAAACATGATCATATTAGGTTTAGAAAGAAGTCTCGGCCTTGGCTAGAGGAGTTTGATAAGAGGTTTAGGTTGGCATTTTATAGAAAAATGGGAGGATTCATTTTTGCTCCTCTCTAAGTTTAAACCTCATTTGGAGTGTTCTCAAATGCTCAAATATCATGTACATACATTTATTGAAGTTTACACATGTGTCAGGTAAGAGGAAAGCTGACAATTGATAAATCCGCAAAACGGATTTCGCGTGTGGCGCGTTGGGCACGCGTTAGCTAGACAGTGAAATCCGGTTTTGCAGATTTAGGCTATCGTTTGTGATTTTACATTTTGCGAATGTTTATTTGTCATCGTTAAAACATAAAGGAGATCATAGTCAATGTTGCATCAACAATATCCCCCTTTTTGATGATGACAAATAAAAATTTGGAAAGCAAATAAAATTATAAACGTAGCGAGGATAAAGACCGCCTTTGATGAAGTTTGCGTCTTGATCTTGGCCTTGTAATTTGGTGAAGCTTGAATATTGTCTTCACCTTGTGAGTCTTACATAACGTGTATGTTCCCATGTACGCTATTCCTCTTTGCTTCTGTAATTGCATGCTTTTCCCGATCATAAGCTTCTCTTAGCTTTACTTTGCTTTCCTTCTCCCCTTTTTGTCAAATCAAAAAGGCGGGGTCTTGGTCTTTCGATGGAAGGTTGATATATTTGTAGAAGAGAGAATATATATCATTATACGTGCTCCCCCTAGATCGTTGCTCCCCCTTGTTCCAAGGCGGGGATACATGGATCAAGAGCATCACCTTTGCAGTGTGCTTGGCTACAAAAGGAACAACAAACGACACACAACAAACAACGCAATCACATGTATAATTCCAACATGGGTTAGTTTACCATTTGGATATTTGAATACATGGGTTAGTCCAAGCATAGCATCATATCATACATATCTAAATATTGATAAAATCAAGCAATAACATCATCACATAGTTATTCATAAGATCATTTTATCAATCATGCATCAATATATCACATACTCAAGTAAGCATAATACATATTCAAATTAGAGCACATTATTTCACATATAAGCACTTTAAGGGTGTAAGGCAAGACCTAAGTGTTCAAGGCAAGAGGGGATATATATATCTAATTACTTTTAAGTGCTTGCATGCGTCCCTAGTCTTAATTTATGACATCTACTCAAAATCCTACTTAGATATGAATGCAACTTTAAGTGCATTATGTTTAGACGTTTTGTGTAATACTTTCACCATACAATGTGAGTATAACTTTTTACTTATATATAATCCTAAGGTAAGAAGGCTTTTCAAAAACCTAGGTTGTAGAATCTTATTTGTAACTCAATCCTAATTACATCCAAAGATGAGTAGGCATATTATTATGTATAAACTAATCAAGCATACTCAACATCTTATTATGCCAATCATATGAAAGTCCTAAGCATAAGTTTCTACCTAATAGCAAGTTATGGCATGAGGGGATCCCTAAGTGAGTAATTGACACCGTGTATTACTCTCCCCTAGATTAATACAACCTCTCAAAGTTAACACCTATATGGTGATCTAAAAAACTACAACATAACTTTTCCATGCCTTTCACGTAATTCCTAAGCGCATAAATCAAGATTTAAGAGCTTAATACCATTCAAAGCAAGCACAATCTAAAATTCCTAGATTATTCTAAATCTAGAAAAGCATGAAGATGTGCACCATACACATTTCCTTCAATGACCTCTTTTTTTTAAATATAATTGTTCCTAACTTTTGAAGATGCATGTCTAGCAAACAAACCTAAGTGGGTAAGATGTGAATTCAAATTTAGCACTTGAATACCTAAAATCACATTAACGATAATATGTTGGAGTTGTGAGCTCATGATCCACTCTCTTTTATAGACGTGCAAACAATTAGCATTTTAGCAATAAGCATGAGATCAACTACCATCATGGCAAGTAGGCATGTAAGCAAATAGCATCAAAACATATTTCTCATGCAAGCATATTGTTGGGATTAAAAGACTTCAAGATGATTCTTAGAGTTACTATGGCTTAGGTATATATTAGTGTTGTCAAGCATAACTTAGTGCTGCTGGTAATACTAATGAAATTTATCCTAAGTAGTTAGTAATGGTAGTGTAAAAGTTACTACTGCTAGTATATATTAGTATTGTTAGCATAAAGTTACTACTTCTAATAGAAGTTAAGACTGCTTAGAGATGAAGACTGAAAATATACTAAGTAGTTACTACTACTAGTACAAAAGTTAGTATTGCTAGTATATGTTAATACTGCTAGAGTAAACTTCTAAGTGGTTAATACTGCTTGTGCTCAGTTACAACTGCTGAGTGATTACTACTGCTAGAAGGATTATGCTGACAGAGATGAGATCAAAGATTGATTGGAGAACAAGAATACTTATGAAGATAAGTATTAGTTGTTTGTAAAGAAGATATGTATAACTTATTTGTTTAGGAGATTACGTTTGTTTATAGAAAAGATCATGATAAGTTAGGAAAGTATTGTAAGCCTTGTAGGACTCCTTGGTGTATAAAAGGAGGTCCTAAGGCATAATGTTAGGAGTACATCTTTGATATTCATAGCTTCAAGGTTATTTTGTAACCCTATCACTATTCAGAGTAATCGTTTCATATTGAGGCTGAAAGTTTAGTAAAAGTTTGTTTACTGTTTTATTGTTCTTCTTAGTATTGCAAACTAGTTTCTGCATAGTTTATGATATTCTCAATCTTAGTTTCTACTATAGTTGTTTTCGATCTATCCAACACAACTAAGCTTTAACAAGCTAAGTAAGATCTGTTAAAAAGGGATCAACAAGTGGTATCAAAGCTTGTGAGAAGTAACTTGGACTAAGGAAGAAACTTATATTACACGAGGAATCTGTTAGTCAAAGAAAAGATGGAGTCATAATCAGAAACTACCCAAACAGTGTCTACACTAAAACTTCCAATACTCAAACAAGAGCTATGATATTCTGTGGCATGAGAATGAAGCATACTTATCACACTTATATGATTTTGGGAGGTTATTATGAATGGTGATGCACCTGCTATTACATCAGCTAGTTGCTGGTACAGGATAGAAGTCCATTCCTCCTAAAACCGGCCGAACAAAAGCTAGCAAGAAGAATGAATAGAAAGCAAAAAGCTCTGATGTTGTCTGGCCATCATGATGAGCACCTATTGAAGTTTCATTGGAATCAAGATGCAATGACTTATGAGACAGCAATCGAACGGCCGGTTGGGAGCGCAACAAATATTCAAAGAAAATGCAAAAAACCCCATTACTAAAGCAGCAATATGAGATTTTTGTTGCATCCACAGATCTGAAGGGACTAAATAAAAACCTATATGATAGGTTCAGAAAACTCACCAGCCAATTGGAAATTCATGGTGAGTTATCTCTCAAGAAGATCGCAAAATCTGAAGGTGCTGAGAAGTTCAATAGCTTGGAACAATATTGCTTTAATAATGAGAAACAAATCTGATCTAGACACATTAAGCATGGATGATTTGTATAATAATCTGAAGGTGTATGAATCTGAGATTAAAGGCCAATCAAGCTCAAACTCTCAAAATGTGGCTTTTGTATCTTCAGAAAACACTAGCAGTACTAATGAAGCAGTTAATACTGCTCATGAAGTTTCTACTGCTAGTTCACAGGGACAAGCTTCTTCCTCAACTTATGCTGATGATGTCATGTTTTCCTTCTTTGCTAATCAATCTAATAGTCCACAATTGGACAATGAAGATCTGGAGCAGATTGATACTGATGATCTTGAAGAGATGGATCTCAAATGGCAGGTGGCCATGCTTACCATGAGGGTGAAGAGATTCTTAAAGAAGACAGGAAGGAATCTGAATTTCAATGGCAAAGAAACTGTTGGCTTTGATAAGACAAAGGTTGAATGTTACAACTGCCACAGGAGAGGTCACTTTGCTAGAGAATGCAGGGCACCAAGGAATCAGGGGAATAGAAATAGAGATGCTCCAAGAAGGGTTGTACCAGTGGAAACTCCTACAAATGCCTTGGTTGTTCAAGATGGGATAGGTGGTTATGATTGGAGCTTTCAGGCTGAAGAAGGCATCACAAACTTTGCTCTAATGGCCTATACATCCCAAGGTTCATCAAGTTCAGACTCTGAGGTACATACTTGCTCTAAAGATTGCTTAAAATCATATGAAACTCTTCAAAAATAGTATGATCAACAGCGTGAAGCTCTTAATAAATCTAATCTAGAAATTATAGGTTATCAAATAGGATTAGAATCATTAGAAGCTAGGATAGTTGTTCATGAAAAGAATGAAGCTGTTTATGAAGAAGATATTGCATTTTTAAAGTATGATGTCCAAGTGAAAGATATCTCTATCAAAGACCTTAAAAATCAGTTAGAAGAAGCTTTAAAAGAGAAAGATGATTTGAAACTTAAACTAGAAAAATTTGAAGAATCATTAAAGAATCTAACTAAACTAATAAATAGTCAAATAAGTGCTAAAGACAATGCTGGTCTTGGTTATGATAGTCAAATGAATGAGAGTGAAGTGGTTCATAGTGTGTTTAACAGTAGAGAAAGTGATGTAGATAATAGTCTTGTAAATGATAGATTCAAAACAGGTGATGGGTTTCATGCAATTCCCCCTCCCTACACTGGGAACTACATGCCCTCAAGACCTGACTTATCTTTTGTTGGGTTAGATGATTCTGTCTATAAGACTAAAGTGAGTGAAACTGAAACTAGTATATCTAAGACTAGTAAGGATATTGTAGAAAAGCCTAAAACTGTTAGGCCAGATCAGACAAAACCAAAGTTTACAAAAATTAGTTTTGTCAAATCTGATGAGAATGTGAAATCTGTTAATAAGGAAAACACACATAAGCAAGTAGAGTATCCCAGGAAAAGTCAAAGTCCTAGGGGTAATAGAAGAAACTGGAATGGAATGATGACTCAGAAACTAGGGAATGGTTTTGAGTTTATAAAGAAAGCTTGTTTTGTATGTGGGAGTTTCAACCATTTAATCAAAGACTATGATTTTCATGACAATAAAATGGTAGAAAAACCTATGTTGAATAATAAGGGAAGGGTTACTAGTCAAAGGGAAATTAGACCAGTATGGAACAATGTTCAGAGGGTGAACCACCAAAATAAATTGACTCACCCACATCCGAAAAGGAATTTTGTTCCAACAGCAGTTGCAACAAAGTTAGGACAAGTACCAATTAATGCTGCTAAGCAAAACTCTCCAAGAGCAGCAGCATCAATTAGTACTGACAGGCCTGTTAATACTGCTGCCCCTAAATCAAAAGTGAATGATGCATTACCCAAAACATATTCTTATTTTAATGCACATTCATCAGTAAGAAGGGCTTTTAACCAAAAATCAGCAGTTAAAACCTATAATCTTAATGAAAAAGTTAAAACTGCTAGGGTTAACAATGTAACTACTGCTGGGCCAAAAGCAGTAGTTAGTGCTGCTGTGGGATATGGGGAAAATGCTGTTAAGACCTCCGCATGCTGGATTTGGAGACCAACAGGAAATGTTATTTACCATACCTCCAAAGACAGTGGATCATACATGCTCAAAATATTTGACTATGTTGATCTACAAGGCAGACTCAAGTCAGTAATGGCTTGGGTCCCCAAGAGAAACTAATTCTCTCATTTTGAGTATAGGGTAATCCATAATATACTTTACAAGATCAAGGAATTTTTGACAGTGGATGCTCTAGGCATATGACTAGAAACAAGTCCTTTCTTACAGATTATCAAGAGGTTGATGGTAGATTTATAGCATTTGCAGGAAGTCCTAAAGGAGGTAAAATTACTAGAAATGTAAAATTAGGACTGGGAAATTAGACTTTAAAGATGTATACTTTGTAAAGGAACTTAAGTTTAACCTTTTCTCTGTCTCACAAATGTGTGACAAGAAAAACTGTGTTCTTTTCACTGAGACTGAATGTCTTGTTCTATCTCCTGACTTTAAGTTGCTTGATGAAAGTCAAGTCTTGTTTAAAGTTCCTAGACAGAACAACATGTACAGTTTTGATCTAAAGAATGTTGTTCCTTCAGGAGGGTTGACTTGTTTATTTGCAAAGGCTACAATTGATAAGTCTAATTTATGGCATAGGAGGCTTGGTCATGTAAACTTTAAAACTATGAACAAACTTGTAAAGGGAAACCTTGTTATAGGTTTGCCTTCAAAGCTTTTTGAAAATGACCATACTTGTGTTGTTTGTCAGAAGGGAAGCAACACAAAGCTTCTTGTAAGACCAAGCTTGTGACCTCTATCAGCCAACCCTTACAAATGTTGTATATGGATTTATTTGGGCCAACATCTGTAAGGAGTATCAATCACAAGATATATTGCCTTGTTATCACTGATGACTATAGTAGGTTTAGTTGGGTTTTCTTTTTAGCCACTAAGGATGAGACTAGTGGGATCCTTAAAACTTTTATTACTAGAATAGAAAACCAAATAAATCATAAGGATAAAATCATCAGATGTGACAATGGAACTGAGTTTAAATATATTGACATGAATCAGTTCTATGGGATGAAAGGGATTAAGAGGGAGTTTAGTGTTGCCAGAACTCCATAACAAAATGGAGTTGCTAAAAGAAAGAATAGGACACTAATAGAGGTAGCTAGGACTATGCTAGCAGATTCATTATTACCTACTACATTTTGGGCTAAAGCAGTTAGTACTGCTTGTTATGTTCAGAATAGGTTTTAGTGACCAAGCCTCACAACAAGACACCTTATGTACTATTACATGGTAGACCACCTAGTATAAGTTTTATGAGACCTTTTGGGTGTCCTGTGATTATTCTTAATACCTTAGATCCCCTAGGAAAATTTGATGGGAAGGCTGATGAGGGGTTCTTTGTTGGATACTCTATAAATAGCAAAGCTTTTAGGGTATTTAACACTAGAACTAGGAAGGTAGAGGAAAACCTGCACATAACCTTTCTTGAAAACAAACCTAATGTTGCAGGGAGTGGACCAGATTGGCTCTTTGATATTGATTTACTAACAAACTCTATGAATTATGAGCCAGTTATTGCAGGGAATCAAACTAATAAGAATGCAGGTATCAAGGATAATGTTGATGCAGTACCTACTCAACAATATATTCTGCTACCATTACTTTATGATAGTCCACAGAGCTCAAAGGATGTAGTTGCTGATGATGCTGGTAAAAAGACTAATAAAGAACCAGCAAATGAAGGTGAAAGAAATGGTCAAGAGAAGGAAGGAAGAGCTTCAAATAAAGAAGATGACCAGAATGTGCAAGATTTCAGATTTGCATTGGATAATTTGCTTGTTCAACAGAAGAAAGGTTATGCTAACAGCACTAACAAAGATAGTACTGTTAGTCCATCTGTTAGTACTGTTGGGCAAAGTTTTACTAATGCTGATGATCTTCCTACTGATCCTCTTATGCCTGATTTGGAGGATACTGCTGATCTTCTAAATACTAGTATCTTTAGTGGTGCATATGATGATGAAGATGTGGGTGCAGAGGCTAACCTTAAAAACTTGGAAATCACCATGAATGTGAGTCCTATTCCCACAACCAGAATTCACAAGGATCATCCTAAAGACCAGATCATTAGAGACATAAATTCAGCTACTCAAACAAGGAGGATGACCAAGATTTATGAAGAACTTGCTATGGTCAGTTACATCAAAAAGCATAGGAGAACAAATCACAAAGATTATCAAAACTACTAATTTGCCTGTTTTCTCTCACAAATAGAACCCAAGAAAGTGACACAAGCTTTGACAGATCTAAGCAGGATAGAGGTAATGCAAGATGAGTTGCTATAGTTTAGATTGCAGAAGGTTTGGAGATTGGTTGATTTACCCAAAGGCAAGCATGCCATTGGAACAAAATGCGGTCTATTAGAACAAGAAAGATGGAGAGGAATTGTAGTTAGAAACAAGGCAAAGATTGTTGCACAAGGTTACAACCAAGCAAGAAGGAATTGAATTGTGGTGGTGGTGGTGGTGGTGGTGGTGGTGGAATCTCATCATCTGATCCAGCCATTTAATAGATTTGTAAGGTAGAGGTTTATAACTGGAGGGTTTTAGTTCTTCTTACTCAGAGTTTCTCTACAAGCTCTGATACCACTTGTAGATCCTAATTCACTATAGATCTTTCTAGCCTGTTTAAGGGTTGTAGCCAATATGGATAGTTCCACATAAACTACAGGAGAAACAATGACTATGAACACAATAAGTTATGCGGAAACTAACTTATAATGCTAAGAAGAACAATGAATATTAATAACTAAATTTTTGTATTAATCTGCTAAAAAGATTACAGATTACTAACTATGAGATTAAGAGATGTGATGAGATCGATATCTTCTCTAATGCCGTAGGGTTCCTTTTATACACCAAGGATAAACCCTAACAGGCTTACAAAACGCGTAGAAGATAATGCATATCTTTTCCTATAATATCTCATGCATATCTCTTAAACGGTACTAACTATTAAACGGTACTAATTATTTTGTACTGACGGTACAAACTAATACTAACAGTATAAACTATAACTGTCGGTACTTTCTACTACAACTAGCGGTACTAAGTTAGGAAAACATAATTCCCAACAATCCTCCCCTAAACATGATATTCATCTTGTTTAATCATCAAGTTTCTTGAATGAAAGATTCCCAACAATCCTCCCCTAAACTTGATATTCACTTGTTAATCATCAAGTTTCTTTACTGTAAGCTCCATAAACACCAGGAGGATGTATCCAAACTCTTCTTTGTCATCTTCTACTCTTTTACTCCTTTGTTGTGCTTCAGCAGCTAAGTTGGTGTAGCAGTAGTAACAATTTATTCAGTTTAATCCTCCCATGTTTGAATACATCTACAGAAAATCTTTCTTTAGTAGATGAGAGGTCTTTAAATTCTCCAAATCACGTACCATGGTAAGAAAAATAGTACAAATAATCATCATATCAATAAGTTCAAAACTATCCTCATCACTTGGAAGTGAATCACAGAAATATATAGTTTTTGGCAAACTACCAGCCATAAATGAATTTGATGATTCTTTACCGGTTGTCGTTTGCCCCGAAATAGCCAATTCTTCATTGTAAAAAACAAGGTGAATTGATAACCATATAGTTTTGGGCAAACTATCAGCCATCAACGGATTTGAGAATTCTTTACCTGTAGCCGTTTGCTCTGGAATAGCCAATTCTTTGTCGTAAGACATGGTGAATTAAGAACCATATAGTTTTTAGCAAACTATTAGCTATCAACGGATTTGAGAATTCTTTACCAGTTGCCGTTTGCACTGGAATAGCCAATTCTTAGTGTCGGTTAGACATGGTGAATTGATTACCATTTGTTGAGTTGAAATGAAACCAACACCTGAAAATTCTCCTAATCATTGTAGTTTGCCAATTCTCAAAACCACTATCCATAGATCAAGCTAAGAACAAACTATCCAATAACTAAACTTGTATTGTCCGATATCTGATAAAGCTAACAGTACAAAGTACTTTGGCAGTACTAATCACATCAACTGGCAGCATTAATCAATAAGAAGCAGTATTATCCCTTTGGCAGCACTAAATATGAGCCAACAGTAGAAACTTCTAACTTACTACTGTTCTTCAAACGTGGCAATATAAACT
>BQNB010019760.1:13757-66394 GCA_026074375.1 Tanacetum coccineum | reverse complement strand
TTATTTTTTGTTTTTGTTTATAATTATAGTTTTTGATTATTTTTGACGCACATGATAAGAGATCATATAATTTTTGCATAAACATGATCATCTTTATATACCAAGTTTTATCGCCGCGTGTTTTCTTTTTAATCGATTAAGCCATAGTTGAATCTTATGTTGGATTATTAACTGTTGGATTTAGGGGTGAGCAGAAACAGCACCACAAACCGTAAAACCGTAAAAACCGCAAAAAATCGCCCCACGGAAAAAACCGATGGATCGTTTTAAGAAAAAAGAAAAACCGCAAATGCGGTGCGGTTGCGGTTTTACCCATAAAACCGCACCACAAAACCCGCACCGCACCGCATATTGTTTATTTAAAATCGAAAAACGACACATAGATTATTTTATGTGTGTCATAAGGTGTCACACCCCCAAACGGGGCCTAGTCGGAAACACGTGTCCGGGGGCGTGACGTCATAATACACATCACACAAGATACAAAGAACGACCTCTAAGGGTATGTTTAAAAATCCAACATCGTTGCATAAATTAAAATAGTTAAAGTTCTTATAGGCCCAACGATAATATGCGAAAGCGAATAAAAGGTTTTAAAGTTTGACAACGATGTTAACATAGATAATAGTAATAATTCTTAAAAATCGGTCCAATGCAAGGCAACACCATAAAGCAAGCAAAGACATCTATAGCTAAGCACCTGAAAAAAATATGCTAAAACGGTCAACATACGTATTAAGTAAACAGTAGTAAGAAGCCTGAGACCGAAGGGACTTATTGCTTTACTCTTACTGGAGTTCTTCTTGTTGCTCTTGATTTATTGTTGTTGATCCTCCCCGAGAAATAATTATAGCACAAAAACAGTTGATTTTGAACGACCCGACATTTTTTTATTTTAATAAAATAAATGAGATAGGGTCGACCTTTTTAACGAAACAAAAAGAAGGCTCAAGCAAGTTGACCTCAGACATTCTGTCTTTTTTCAACCTCTTAAGGGTACCCCACATGGGCCTCTTTAAAACAAATTCCGATTGTTCAGAGAATCAGATCGGTTCTATTAAGGACAGGTCGTAATTCATAGGTTAAAATTTAATATTAAAGATGGACCACAAGTTCACAGTACGCACGTGACAGTTACACGAGATACAACTTCACATAAAAAGAAATTTACTATTTGAACAAAGCTCATGACACCGAAGCTTAATTTAAAAGGAAGCATTTTATATGCCAAATAGTATTCCTCGCCCTAAAGGTATCTGGCAAATGATAAATCACGCAAGTGAAAGATGATATAGAAATCTAGCCACGACCTAGAATAATAACGCGTCTTAGGAACATAGAAGTATGCCAAGAATTGCATAATATGTTCATCACCAAAAGACATCCATGTGTGTTTGCTTTAGTTTGATTATCAAATCATGACGAAATAAAATAATATAGTTTTTCGTTAAGTTTCGGTGTTTAACCAAAAATTACTGTTTTTATAAGTTTCTATTTAGGAAAGTTTTATTTGGGACACTAATAACACCGTCCCCTATATATTCTAATCCATATTTCCTCAGTGCACTAGAGAAATTAAACTTAACTTCCATGTCTATCTTTGCTAAAATTTACACCAAACTTACTATTTTTAGTAACTTTAACGTTTGTCCTAAAATATGTGTTAACGACGTCTTTAAATGATAATAACAATATATATGTGTTACTCATATTTTTCCTAGTATTATATAAAAAGCTCTAAATCTCGTCGAAAGTGTCCGAAAACCCCATTTACTATTCACAACAACAACTATTCCTTTTGGTTTTTGCCGAAAAATATGTTTTTCATGCTTCATTTGGCAATAACTTGGCCGTTTTAAGTTTGCTTTTTTTAAAAAGTTCTTTGTGGCAGATAATATGAAAAAAACTATCTATTCCGGAAACGAGCTCTCCAAAAACTACTTTTATGCCTAATGAAAACATTCATAAGTTGCTCAAAACCTCAAAACCATTTCGGATCAGCAACATCATTTTTCACAAACGCTTTCAAAAATCACACCAAACTTCACAATAGTGTTTAATCTAGCCTAATCTCCATTCACAACTAAACCACAACAAACCACACCTAAGACTAACCTAAGACTAACCTAATCCCTTCATTTCTATTGTTTCAACTCTCATTCAACTCTTATCTCACCAAGAACATAATATTTAACTAGTGAAACAAAGTAACATCATTATTTATAAAATCTTGTTTTATAATCTTTCAAAAATTTAAAACACAACATATGGATGTATGCATCTTGAACATATATGAAAAAACATAAGTAAACCACAAGAAAAGATGCAAGACACTTACAATAATGAAGAACAAGTAGAGAAATCACAAGATCTATATCTAAAATCACTAGATCTATAAAACCCAACAACAAATCTTGAAACCCTAGTTAAGATCTTGAAGAATAACCTTTAAATCAAAGAGTCACTACTTCAAACCACATTAGATGTTCTTAGAAATGACCTTGTATGCTTGGATCTTGATAGCATCAAAGATATGAAAACCCTAAAAGGGTGTGTGTGTGCTGTGGCTAAGAACAAAGGAAAAAGGAGAGAAAATTTTCTTGTTGTGACTTTAGAAATGAGATGAACCCTAAGTGTGAGAATGAGATGCTTAAATAGCCAAGTGGTTAGGGTTTTTGACTTGTCATGTAGTGTATAAGTGACCAACACACACCAAAGGTGTGCGTTGTGTGTGTGGATTCGGCCGAAACTAGGCCACAAGGACCATTATGGTTCAAAATTTTGAGTCTTGGTTTCAGAACTAGATCTAAGTTTGTCTTGAGTTTGTCCAAACAGAATGAGGTCAAAGTGTGTAAGAAGTCACATTTTTTGTCTAATCTTGAGGAAATGTGCATGAGAAAGACCCTCTCATGTGTCACTTGCATACACATGCATTGGAAATTCAAAAAAAGATGTCTTTGATTTAATTTCAAGACTTATGGTGCATTTGGTTTGGTTTAGGCATCCAATATATAAAAATAGGAGAGGGTGAACCGAAATTTTTGACTTAAGAACATGAGATGGAACGATAACAAAGTTAACACGGAACAGTTCGGGGTTTTCCGGGTTCCGTTTGAATCAAAAAGAGCGAAAAACGTAATTAAACGATAGAAGCGTCAAAATAAAGACCGAGCGTGATCGTAAACTACAAAACACTTAAAAAGATAGAAATACTTTATAATATCTAAACTAATCAAAATCCAAGTCGGAATGCTTAGATCCGATGACTTTGTTTCCAGATTTACGCGGGTTAACTTCCCGGTAAACTGTCGGATTCAAACGTAACGTATAAAAGTCAAAAAATAATGGATACGGAAAAGTTTAAAATATTGACCTAAAATTTTCAGGGTGTGACATTCTTCCCCCGTTAAAGAAGCTTTGTCCTCAAAGCTTAAGACATAGACTCAGGGTTAACAAAAGATAAGGATACTTTTTCTTCATTTGGTCCTCGCCCTCCCAAGTAAACTCGAGCCCTCGTCTCGAATTCCAACGGACCTTCACGATTGGAATGCGGCTTGCTTTAGCTGTTTAACTTCTCGATCCATAATTTCATCTGTTGCTTACATTGAAATTAAGCTGTCATCGATTTTGGATATCATCTAACAGAATATGCTAGTGGTTTTGTCTATGAAACATTTTTTTAAAATTGGAAACAAGAAAGTGTCTATAACTTGGCTTAATTGCTCGGGATTCAAGTCGATAAGCAAGCATTCCCACTTTAGCAAGAATCTTGAAAGGTCCAATATAGCGAGGGTTCAGCTTCCCCCGTTTGCCGAAACGTATCACCCCTTTCCATGGTGACACTTTTAGCATGACCTTATCTCTAACCTCAAATTCTAAATGGCTTACGTCTCCTATCAGCGTAGCTCTTCTGTCTATCTCGTGCACATGAAACGCTTCTTTGATCGAATGATCTCTCAGTTTTTCATGAAACAATTTCCAGACCATTGACTGAGCGTCCTCCACCTCAGCCCTAACAAATAGCGATCACATTTTTCAGCCGTAAGACTTCCAATGGTGCACTTTGATACTAGTGTGTAACTGTTATTGTAGGAAAACTCACAAAAGGTAGGGTGTGCTATCCTAAACATTTCCCAAAATCAATCACATAACACACAAGCACAGCAAATGTCTTCCAGGTTTGATGGTTTCTTTCACTTTAGACCATCAGTCTGTGGATTAAGTGCGTACTCAGAACAATTGAGTAACATAGGACTTTGTTCAGCCGATTTCCAAAATTGAGATGTAAACACTACTGTCTTGAACCGAAATAATCGAAACAGGCACTTATGAAAACCAATGTCTCGAGACTACTTCCTTCAAGTATTGTCATTGTCTCTTCACCTTCTCCATTGAGCCACTCCTCCTTCATTGGTAAGAAATGAGCGGATTTCGTGAGTCGGTCAACAATTACCCAAATTGTATCTTGACCAGTTGATGTCTTTGGTAACTTAGTAACGAAATCCATAGTAATGTTCTCCCACTTCCATACTGGGATCACAGGTTGAACCAAAGGGCAAACAGATGTTTTTGGCTTCAGCCTTGACTTTGGGCACATGACAAAAACCCATTTACAGACATAGTGGCATCTCAGCCTTCATATTTGGCCACCAATACATTTTCTTAATCTTAGTAAATCTGTCCGATCTAAGGATAATTTGAAATATTTTGACTTATGTGATTCATTCATAATCAACTCTCTTAAGTTACCTCGACAAGGTATCCAACTTCTCCTATTCAAGCATAACGTTCCATCAGCACGTTGCTCTAGCTTCTTAATCATACCACACGAGAATAAATTGTTCAATGAGAAGTCCAGATCTTTGTCCAAAATTCTCTTCTTTCCTCGCCTCAACTTGAGCGTTTAAAATTTGCACAGGAAGGTTTCAGACCAATCGTCAAAACCAAAGCTCAAACTCGTAGTGGCTTAATCCGTTCCTTTCGGCTCAAGGCATCCGCCACTCACGTTCGCCTTTCTACATGATAACGAATCTCGCAGTCGTAGTCGCTCAACAGCTCCAACCATCTAGTTGTCTCATGTTCAACTCTTTCTGATCTAGAATATGTTGCAAACTCTTATGATCAGTAAACACAACACATTTCGTGCCGTACAATAATGTCTTCCAAATATTTTGCGAGCAAACACTACAGCTCCAACTCAAAGTCATGTAATCAGTGTAATTATTATATGAAGCTTGAGTGGCGTGTCGCGTAGCTAAGACTTTCTCCTTTGCCATCAAAACTGCGCCCAACCCATTTACGCGAAGCATCACAGTAAACCATAAATATCATCTTCCTTCGGGTAAAGATAAGATGGTGCACTACACAACTTTTGCTTCACCAGTTGAACATGCACTTTCTGCCTTTTTCACTGAAAATCCCAACAAACTTTACGTTCTTCTGAGTCAGCTTCGTCATAGGTTTGGCAATCTTCGAGAAACCTTCTATAAATCGTCGGTAATAGCCGGCAAGACCTAGAAATTGACGAATCTCTGTCGGAGTCTTGGCGTTGCCAATCCCTGAGTTGACGCGATCTTAGCTGGATCCACGTAAAATGCCTTCACTATCAATCACGTGACCAAGAAATTATACCCTTGACAGCCAAAAGTCGCATTTCGAAAACTTGGCGTACAATTCTTCCTTCTTAAGCAATTCCAAAATTAACTTAAGATGCTTTGCATGCTCTTCCTTGCTCTTGGATTAGATTAAGATGTCATCAATAAAAACGATCACGAATTTATCTAAGTACGGTTTGCACACCTGATTCATCAAATCCATGAATATCGCCAGTGCGTTAGTACTGTTCCAAAAAAACGCATACACAGAAACTCATAGTGACCGTAGCATGTCTAAATGCTAGTCTTTAGATTGTCTCCTCCTGAACTTTAAGTGGTGATAACCCGATCTCAGTTGATCTACGTAGACTCTTGACCCTGCAACTGATCAAATAAGTGTCCGATTACTCGGAAGTGATACGATTCTTCACTTCAACTTTTCAGTTCACGGTAATCGATACACATCCAAAAAGAGCCATCTTATTTATGACAAACAAGACCGGTTCCCCGGTGAGGAACTCGTCCTTCTAATCCTTGTCAGAAAGTTCTTGGCACTGAGTACAAACTAGTTCTTGCAGTTCTAACGGTGCTAGTCTATACGGTGCTCGTGCCACAGGTGCGGCACCAGGGACAAGACGATTTTAATTCAACTTGTCGTGTTGGTGTAATCCAGCAAATCTTTTGGAAAGACTTCCCAGAAAGTCACCCGTACAGTCGGATGTCCTCAAGTCGCCTCTCCTCCGACTTGTCTTCCGGTTCCCTTCTTCGTAACTTGTGCCAAAAAATTTAGGCAACCTCTCTTAATATATTATTGAGTTTTAGTGCAGAATATGATACTCAACTTCGAATTCACTCCTTTTCCGTCTCTATCACCTTGTACTATCAAAACTTCATCTCCATAGGGAATTCGCACGATCTTCTCATCACAAACGATCACCGCATGATGGTTCGCTAACCAATCCATACCAATGGTAACGTCAAAACTACCAAGTTCTATCGGCATTAGGTCATATTGAATGGGTGACCTAACAATCCTAACGTATAGCCTCTAAATACGGTATTAGTTTCAGAAATTCATTTATCGACTAATTTAACAGCATAGCTAACGTTTAAGGTATCGGGGGTTACATCAAGCAAAGTACTAAAAGTAGTCGACACAAAACTTCTATCGGTGCCTGAATCAAATATCATAGAAGCATAATGGTTATTGAGAAGAAACGTATCCTTGACGACATTTGAATCGGGGTTAACGTCTCCTCTACCCTACACATAAGCTTTTCCTCTTGCTTCACCAACACCATTCTTGTTCCCAGCTTTGTTTCCACGGTTTTGATCTTTCAGCTTTGGGCAATCACTCCTGTAGTGTCCTTTCCTTCCACACTTGAAACAGGTTACAATCCTCTGATTCACTACTTGACCTCTCTGATTGGAAGTAGTGGAATGTCATGACCATTATCAATCCTGGTCAAATGCCCAACCTAGTTAACTTTCCCACATCTCAAGTAACAGAAGGACGTTCATAGATAAGCTACACTTGTTGCAGAGAGGCAACGGTCCATTATATGGTTTTCTCTCATTGTTGCCAGCCGTATAAGCTCTCGCCACATTCTGACCTCCAACATTTGGCCTTTTGAATGGTGGCTGCTGTCCACGGTTGTCTCTCTGATTGACCTCCAATCTTCTTTTGTTCTCAGCATTTTTCATAGCATATCCTTTCAACTTTTGGTCCATTAAGTGGTTAGCAATTCGAACAGCATCTTGCAGTCTTGTAGGTTCAGCAGCAATTACATTCCCTTGAATGTTATCGGGGAGACCTCCAATGAATTTCTCAACCCGAAGTCCTCCTCCTTGGGGACCATCTTGGTGCACATCATAGTCAACTCTTGAAATCTATGAGTATAAGCAGCTAAATCATTGTTCTTCACGGTTAAATTCCACAACTCAGATTCCATCTTTTGAATTTCATTTATTGGGCAGTACACTTCAGCCATTAGCTTCATGAGCTCTCTCCATGACATGGCAAATGCAGCCTCAGCTCCAATAGTCTTTTTAATGTTAGTTCCTACCAAGTTGAGTGTATTTTTAAACAGGTACAAGTAGCATACTGACATGCCATTTATCTGGATATTGTTGATATGAACACTGTGTCCATCTTCTCAAACCACCTTTATCCGAGAGAGTGTGGACGTATTTGCAAACATCATTATCATGTGGTAGGTAGGTAGTAGGTGATTCAGGGGTAGGTGAAGCAGAGGTATAAGGCCCGGATTTCTCTCTCCAACTTTACTACTCTCTTTTAACCGTAATAACACTCACCTTTCATATCAAACTCAGCTTACACATCATTTTTTTATTTAATTAATTTCATTCATAAATTTAAAAACATAAACGTAAACGTACAAAATTAATAAAAACATAAACGTAATTAAAAACTTTTATTCATACATTAAAAACATTACATAAAAAAGTACAATACGAAAATAAAAATACGAAACAAAAAAGCTAAAACTAAGCATTTTGAGCCAAGTGTTCGATCAAATCGTGTCGAAGGTTTTGATGCACTTGTGATGATCTGATCCACCTCATAACTTGTTGCACTTGTTCTTCATTTTGTAGCATGTCTTCCGGCTGATGTGCTTTCTCCGGGAACCATTTGAGAGATATCGCATATTTTTTGTATTTTCGAATCATATTATGTAATATGATGCATGTGTACATCATATTAACAATCCTATCTTTTCTTAACGCTCGTGTGAGATTGGCTAGTATTGCCCATTTCTTCTTAAGAACATCAAACGCTCGTTCCACATCTTTCCTTGCCGATTTCTGCTTTTTCTTATACAAAATTCTCTTGTGGTCATCATCAGCTGGTTATGGAATCGTCTTAACGAGTGTCGCCAATTTCGGATATATCCCGTCAACAAGATAGTATCCAAATGGGTAAGTTACGCCGTTAGCCACAAAAGGAATCTTAGGTGCTCGACCGGTTTTGTGATCGTTAAACAAAGGGGATTGATATAAAACATTGATGTCGTTGTTCGACCCAGCAACACCAAAGAAAGCATGTCATACCCATAAGTCTTACGATGCAACGACTTCTAGCAAAATGAACGGGTTCGAACCATGATCACGTCTAACATATTGCACTTTAAAGGCGTACGAACAACCGAACCACTCCCAATCCGTACAATCAAGACTTTCTAACATCCCCGGAAACCCGTGCTTTTCTTCGTGATACCGATAAAGTTTTTCAACATCAGTAACCGTAGGTTTCCTCAAAAACTCAAGACCATAAATCTCCATAACAGCTTGACAAAAATGATCAAGAGACATACGCGACGATCTTTCACTTATTTGCATGTATTAATCTAGAAAGCTAGCATTAACGCCGTATGCCAATTGACGAATTGGAGAGGTGCACTTTATCAACGAGGAAATGTCTTCTCTTCCAGCACAATCGGGATTACATTGAAAGTAGGGCTGTAAACGAACCGGACGAACACGAACGAAGCCTTGTTCATGTTCGTTCATTTAATTTTAACCGGACAAATAAACGAACATGAACGCTTAAACGGACGAATTTTCTTGTTCATGTTCGTTTATTAAGAAAATGAGTTGTTCATGTTCGTTTATGTTTGTTCATTAAGAAATTAAACGAACCTTAAACGAACATAAATGAACGTACAAAAAAAACATAAAAATATTATCAAATTATGCATAATATTATGTTTTGTAAGTGTTGTTTTATTTAAACATACCAGATTAAAAGGTACACAATTAAAAAATATGATATACTAACATAAACATATAAATGAACATAAATGAACGCTAATAAACGTCTAATCGGACGTTCACGAACATAAACGAACGAACGTGACTTGTGTTCATGTTCGTTTGTTTAACTAAACGAACGTAAAATAATGTTCATGTTCGTTTATTTAATAATTAAACGAACATGAACGAACTTTTTACCGAACGGTTCATGAAATGTTCATTGAACGTTCAGTTCGTTTACAACCCTACTGACCTGCGCGCAGACTGCAACAACCATGTTTCCATTCACATACTGCTACTATTACTTGTATCCATCAGCTGTCGCCATGGCGTTTTCCATTGACATACCTACAATAGTAATGACCATACAGCTTTAGTACGTATACAACTTTTTATATCTTTTAGATGTCATATTTATTTCTCATTATATCCCGTAATACGGGGCAACACAAATAACACACCTAGTTCTGAACATATGTAATCAGTGGAAGATGGGGCTCAGGACTGCATATATAGGACCGGAAACGAACACACGCCGTGGCTGCAGCCACATCACAGGTGTGGTTGCCTCGCCAGGATCCGTGCATCCGTGAATTATGATCCGAAGAAACATAAATGCCGAAAAATATCATCATTGCCCGTTATTTATATTTATATTTATAAAGCCACACAAAGAGCAGGATTGCCGACCAGCAAACACATGGTCCAACCCGCTCCTGACTCACTCCATGATACCAACCCGGTCCTGAGATTCAATCAACAGCCTAAAATCATTTTATTCAGATATTTAAAGAGTTATTGTTCTTTAAAAAAATGTCTAATTAAAATATGAAGACGTGAATCAATTGTTTCAAAAATCCGATATTTATTATGAAGAAAATGAATGGCTTAATTGGAAATAACAAACGTTGGTTTTGTAGGCTTTTTATAAAGGTTCTTATGAAAATAATAGAGTTGAACGATGCATTTGAATATAAGAAACTGAGAAGAAGTATAAGTACCATTGGATTAGATATCAACGGTCTGAGTTTGTCAATTGGTCATCATGAGATACATTATTACGGCTCAAACACTGAAGTGCAGAATCTTAAGCCTTCATCTTCCGCTCTATTTTTGTGGCCTGCCCACATACGGAGAAAACCCAATTCACCATTACAATTCAGAATAAAAAGTAAAACGTCTAAATCTTTATATATATAAAGTAAAGCTTTTTCCGAGTTGTTTTAACAAAATATGTTGGTTTTCGGCTGTTCAAGGCAAAAAAATAAAAACCAATGATTTTTCTTCATATGATTGTCGCATATTTCACATCAGGCCTGCATTTCACATCAAAACTGCATTTCTTACCTTCCGCCTTTTCCTTAGGCACAACTTCAGCGCTTTCAGAATCCACATTAGACGTTTTCAAAACATCCCTTGAGAATTGCTTTCCACTTACGTCGTTCTTGAATCGTTGAACCATTTAATCAATCTTACGCTACCGAATTTAATCAACTAATAAGCCTTTTTCATGAACAATCTGCTGCTAATCAACCTGAAAATGCACAAACATGATTACTTATATGGTTATCCTATCTCTTTTCAACCCTTCGCGCTTACTTTACAGTGCACGGTGGTTAATGCAATTGACCAGTTCATGATATTCGGGATTATTGGTACTATTTTCGCTACTCAGGCAACACGTAATCAGAAAAAAGAAACGTAAAGTAACTGTATCCATAGTTTAAAACAAGCAATGTTTCTCCCCTAAAATAGTAAAGTATAAAGTAGTAAAACATGAGGCTATGAACTCACCTTAGCAAACATGAGCAAATGATAATCACGCAAGTAAAAGATGATATAAAAATCTAGCCGCGACCTAGAATAATAACGCGTCTCAGAATCACGAAAAAATTTGCAACGAAATTGCACAATATGTTCATCACCAAAAGACATTCATGTGTGTTTGCTTTAGTTTGATTATCAAATCATGACGAAATAAAATCATATAGTTTTTCGTTAAGTTTCGGTGTTTAACCAAAAATTACCATTTTTAGAAAGTTTCTATTTTAGGAAAGTTTTTAGTTTCGGGACGTTAATACCATCCCATTTTCCATATTTTCAAAACGCACTAACGAGCCTTAATTACTTAACTTTAAGGGTAGTTTTGCTAAATTTTTACCAAATTCTTTTTTAGATTAACTTTATCGATTTTTCTAAAATATGTACGTCGTCTTTAATAATTCTAAAATTAGGTATGTGTTACTATATGTTTCGCTAGTGTTTAGAAAGTCAAAAAATATTCGAAAGTGTTCGAAAACTCATTTTACTATTCACATCAGCACACTATTCATCCGGTTTTGTCGAAAAATATTTCAAGTTTTATTTGGCTATAACTTGGTCGTTTTAAATCCAATTTTAAATGTGCGGTATATCAAAAACTATACTATTCTAAATGTGCTCTCCAAAAAACTACTTTCCGGCTATAAAAAACATTCTTTAATCGACCAATCCACAAAACAATTGAGACAACAAGCATCTTTTTGTCAAAAACACAACAAAATCACCCAACATTCATAATAGTGCCTAATCTTGCCTTAATCTCTGATTCACAACTAATCCACCAATAAAAAACTACGTAAATCTACCTATTCCTCTTACTTTTCTATTGTTTCCAACTCTCATTCAACTCTCATCTCACCAAGAACATAATATTTAACTAGTGAAAACAATGATACATCATTCTTTATCAAAATTTGTTTTATAATTTTTCAACAAATTAAAAAAAACAACATATGGATGTCAGGATCTTTGAACATGTAAGAAGACATAAGAATCTCACAAAAGAAAGATTCAATACACTTACAAGAATAAAGAAACAAGTATGTTTAAATCACAAGATCTATACCCAAAATAATAGATCTATAAAACCCAATAACAAATCTTGAAACCCTAACTTAGATTTTGAAGAAAAACCTTTAAACCAAAGAACCAATACTTGCAAACACATTAGGTAGCCTTAGATATGAACTTGGAATGAGTGAATCTTGAAAGAAATCAAAACTATAGAAATTATATGTATGTATGTGTGTGCCGTGAGCAAGAAGGGAGAAAAAGAGAGAGTTGTGTGATTTTTGAGGCTATGAAATGATAATGAAAACCTAAGTTATGAGAATGCAAGGTATTTATAGGAAAATGCTAGGTTAAGGGCTCATGACTAGTCAAAGATATGTGACCAAATGGCTAAGTGACCAACACACACCAAAGGTGTGTGTGGTTGGGTTCAGATGCAAACACAAGCCACAATAGGGGGGTTCAAGCTTAAATCACTAGTTGCTAAATTAAATCAAATGCTTAGTGGAGTTGTGGTCCTTCATGGGTGAATAAAGACAAAGAGGTGTAAAAATCACATGTTCATGCATAGAAGATGAATACAAAGGTGTCACTATCTTGCATGTGATGGTGTTTTATTTTTGAAATTCAAAATAAGGATAAAAGATGCTCTTTGATTTAATTAAGTGTGTGTATGCGTGCGTTTTGAGTAGAGGGGAAGGGATGCACGAAAATTTTGACTTATGAACATGAGATGGACGATAACTAAAGTTTACGCGAAAAAATTTCGAGTTTTCGGGGTTTCGTTAGGTCAAAAACGCAAAAAAACGCAATTTAAACGTTAAAGCGTAAAAATAAATACCGGGAGTGATCGTAAACTATGAAACACTTAGAAAAGATAAATTAACTCATATATCATCTAAACTAATCAAAATCCGAAGTCGGAACGCGTCCGATGACGTTTTTCAGATTTACGCGGGTTAACTTCCCGGTAAACTGATGGATTCAAACGTAACATATAAAAGTCAAAAATAATTGTCGAAAAAGTTTAAAATATTGACATGAAATTTTCGGGGTGTGACATTCTTCCCCCGTTAAAGAAGCTTTGTCCTCAAAGCTTATGACGTGAGTTCAGGATTAACTAAAAGGTGAGGGTGCTTTTTCTTCATTTGGAATGTGGCTCTGCTTTAGCCGTTTAACTTCTCGGTCTATAATTTCAACGGGTTCCTCAATGAAATTAAGCTTGTCATCAATCTGGATCTCATCCAATGGAATAGCTAGTGGTTCGTCTATGAAACACTTCTTCAAATTGGAAACATGGAAAGTGCTATGAACTCTGCTTAATTGCTCTGGGAGTTCTAGTCGATAAGCAAGTGTTCCCACTTTAGCTAGAATCTTGAAAGGTCTAATATAGCGAGGGTCCAACTTCCCCCGTTTGCCGAAATGTATCACCTCTTTCCATGGTTACACTTTCAACATGACCTTATCTCGCACCTCAAATTCCAATGGCTTACGTCTCTTGTCGGCGTAGCTCTTCTGTCTATCTCGTGCAGCTTAAATACACTTCTTGATCTGAATGACCTTCTCAGTTGTTTCATGAACAATTTCTGGACCAGTGAGCTGAGCGTCTCCAACCTCAGCCCAACAAATAGGCGATCGACATTTTTGGCCGTAGAGAGAGATTTCAAACGGGTGCAGCTGTGATACTAATGTGTGAACTATTGTTGTAAGATGAAAAACGTCCACCAAAGTTTGGTGTCTATCCTGATCTTCCCAAAATCAATCTCACAAGCAATAGCCATTGTCCTCCAAGGTTTGATGGTTCTCTCACTCTGGACATCAGTCTGAGGATGGTAGTCGTATCATACTCCAATTGAGTACCTAGGGCTTCGTTCAACGATTTCTAGAAATGAGAGGTAAACTTACTGTCTCGGTCAGAAATAATTGAAACTGGCACTCCATGCCTCGAGACTACTTCCTTCAAGTATTGTGTCGTCAACTTCTCCATTGAGTCGGTTTCCTTCATTGGTAAGAAATGAGTAGACTTTATGAGTCGGTCTACAATTACCCAAATTATATCTTGACCAGACGATGTCTTTGGCACCTTAGTAACAAAATCCATAGTAATATTTCCCCACTTCCATACTAGGATCACAGGTTTAACCAACAAACCGGATGGTTTTTGGTATTCGGCCTTGACTTTCGCACATGTCAAACATTTATTGACGTAGGTGGCAATATCTGCTTTCATATTCGGCCACCAATATAGTTTTTTTAAATATTGGTACATCTTGTCTGATCCAGGATGTACTTAATACTTTGACTTATGCGATTCATGCATAATCAAATCTCTTAAGTTACTGCAAGGTGATATCCAAACTTCTCTATTCAAGCATCTTGTTCCTTCAGGCAACGTTGCTCTAGCTTCTTAATCATACCACAAGTTCTTCAGTTCTAAAAATTCTTCCTTCTTTCTCGCATCAACGTGAGCTTCTAAGTCTGCACCGGAAGGTTCAGGACCAATCGTCAAACTAAAGCACGAACTCGTAGTGCGCTTATTCGTTCCTTTGGCTCAAGGGCATCCTGACACCACATTCTCTTTTATTGGATGATAACGAATCTAGCAGTCATAGTTCGTCAAAGCTCCAACCATCTACGTTGTCTCATGTTCAACTCTTTCTGATCTAGAATATGTTGCAAACTCTTATGATTAGTGAACACAACGCACTTCGTGCCGTACAAATAATGTCTCCACATTTTGAGAGCAAACACTACAGCTCCAAGCTCTAAGTCATGTGTAGTGTAATTCTTCTCATGAATCTTAAGTTGGCGTGACGCGTAGGCTATGACCTTCTCCCTTTGCATCAAAACTGCGCCCAATCCTTTACGAGAAGCATCACAGTAAACCATGAAGTTTTCACTACCTTCGGGTAAAGCCAAAATCGGTGCACTACACAATTTCTGCTTCAACAGTTGAAATGCAGCTTCTGCCTTTTCACTCCAATCAAACTTCACGTTCTTTTGAGTCAGCTTCGTCATAGGTTTGGCAATTTTTAAGAAACCTTCGATAAATCATCGGTAATAGCCAGCAAGACCTAGAAATTGACGAATCTCTGTCGGAGTCTTGGGCGATGCCCAATCCTTGATTGACTCAATCTTAGCTGGGTCCACGTGAATGCCTTCACTATCAATCACGTGACCAAGAAATTGTACCTTCGACAGCCAAAATTCACACTTTGAAAACTTGGCGTACAATTTTTCCTCCTTAAGCAACTCCAAAATTGACTTAAGGTGTTTTGCGTGCTCTTCTTCGCTCTTGGAGGAAGATTAAAGATGTCATTCAATAAAAACACGATCATGAATTTATACTAGTGCACGGTTTGCCACACTCGAATTTCATCAGATCCATAAATACCGCCGATGCGTTGGTCAGTCCAAACGACATCACTTGAAACTCATAGTGATCGTAACGTATCCTAAATGCTGTCTTTGTAATGTCTTCCTCTCAAACTCTGAGTTGATGATAATTAGATTTCAGGTCGATCTTAGAGTAGTCGATTCTCGGAAGTGGATATTGATTCTTCACAGTCAGCTTGTTCAGCTCACGGTAATCGATACACATCTGAAAAGATCCATCTTTCTTTTTTACAAACAAGAACGGGGCTCCCTAGGGTGAGGAACTCGGTTTTATAAATCCCTTGTCAGAAAGTTCTTGCAATTGAGTAGATAGTTCTTGCAGTTCTGACGGTGCTAATCTATACGGAGCTCGTGCCACAGGTGCAACACCTGGGACCAAGTCGATTTGAAATTCAACTTGTCGCGATGGTGGTAATCCGGGAAAATCCTCTAGGAATACCTCCGGAAAGTCCCGTACAGTCGGCACGTCCTCAAGTCGCTTATCCTCTGACTCGTCTTCGGTTTCCTTCTTCGTAACTTATGCCAGAAAAATTAGGCAACCTCTCTCAATATATTTCTGAGTTTTAGTGCACGATATAATGCTCAACTTTGACTTTTCTCCTTTGCCGTCTCTATCACCTTGAACTATCAAAACTTCGTCTCCATAGGGGATTCGCACAATCTTTTCATCACACACGATCACCGCACGATGGTTCGCTAACCAATCCATGCCGATGATGACGTCAAAACTACCAAGTTCACGGATTGTGTCAATATTGAATTGGTGTGACCTAACAATCCTAACGTACAAATCCTAAGTATGGTATTAGTTTCAGAAATTCTCCCGTCGGCTAATTCGACAGCATAGCTAACGTCTAAAGTATCGAGGGTTATATCAAGCAAAGCACTAAAAGTAGTCGACACAAAACTTCTATCGGCTCCTGAATCAAATATCATAGAAGCATAATGGTTGTTGAGAAGAAACGTACCCTTGACGACATTGGAATCGAGGTTAGCGTCTCCTCCACCCAACACATAAGCTTTTCCTCTTGCTTCACCAACACCATTCTTGTTCCCAGCTTTGTTTCCACGGTTTTGATCTTTCAAATTTGGGCAATCACTCTTGTAGTGTCCTTGCCTTCCATACTCGAAACAAGTAAAAACTCTCTGATTCTACTATTTGGGGGGGGTCCTCTTGAGTCAGAAGTAGTGGAACTTGTGACATTACAATCCCGGGTCAAATGCCCAACCTTGTTGCACTTCCCACATCTCACAGTGCAAGGCCCTTCATGATGAAGCTTACACTTGTTACAAAGAGGCAACGGTCCATTATATGGTTTTCTCTCATTGTTGTCAGTCGTATAAGCTCTCGCCACATTTTGACCTCCAACATTTGGCCTTTTGAATGGTGGTTGCTGTCCACGGTTGTCTCTCTGATTGACCTCTAATCTCCTTTTGTTCTCAGCATTTTTTTACAGCATATCCCTTCAACTTTTGGTCCATTAAGTTGTTAGCGATTCGAACAGCGTCTTGCAGTCTTGTAGGTTCAGCGGCAATTACATTCCCTTGGATGTTATCGGGGAGTCCTCCAATGAATTTCTCAACCCGATCCTCCTCCTCGGGGACCATCTTGGTGCACATCATAGTCAACTCTTGAAATCTCTTAGTATAAGCAGCCAAGTCATTGTTCTTTACGATCAAATTCCACAGCTCATATTCCATCTTTTGAATCTCATTTCTTGGGCAGTACACTTCTGTCATTAGCTTATAATCTCTCTCCATGACATGGCAAATGCAGCCTCAGTCCCAATAGTCCTCTTATATGAGTTCCACAAAGTTAATGCACTGTCTAACAATGTGCAAGTAGGCCGACATGACTTGAATTTCTCTGACAATTCACTGAATGGAAACACTGTTTCCATCTTCTCAAAAACCACCTTATACCCAAAAACTCTTTCCTTTACTTGAAGTTGACTTGGTTGACACTTCATGAGTCTGGTATGTGCATTTCTCTTACGCAACAGGTCTATCACCTCTACCATTCTCGTTTAGATTTCCATTTTCACCATTTCTATTCTCATCATTTCTATTACCGTTATTTCCATTATTGCCGTCACTACCGTTCTAGCTTTGATTCTCAGCCTTGAGAGCATTGGCGGCACGGGTCGCCTCATAAGCAGCCAACGCTTCTTCCACACGTCGGTTAACGAGTTCTTCGATTGCTTCAGGGGTCATACCGGAGCGAGTGATAGTCATTGTTCTACGTCACAAGACATATCGCACGATGAGATTCGATACGAGATATAGCCATTATAAATGGTAAATAGGGTTTATATAGAAAAATACAATAGAACATGTTTTGCCAGAACAAGTAATTAACAATATAGATGAATACGCGAGAGAATCAAAACAAGCTTTTCATTTCACGAATAAAAGCATAATTCGGTAACAACCAATCCAAAATAGGTACATGATTTACGATTATTTCTACTGCCAACATCTAGACCTAACCATCAGTCTAATGTCCTACATGATCATGGTACTACAAGTCTAAGGGTAAAAACCCAAATGTCTCTCAACATACGACTTCAACCTTCTAAGTCTCATTCGAGTATCATCACGATACCTACGAACCTAATGAAACTCCTCCTGTGAAAGTGCCATGTGCCAACGAAGACTGTCAATCCGATCTCTCTCTATACTTAACATGGCTCGAACCTTTAGGTACTCCAGTCTTAAACTCCCAGTCCTCTCAACTAAACTAGCTCTTTTTCCACTAGCCACTAACTGACTAGCCTCCAACTGTATATGAGTGGTCTCAATCTCAGTAATCCTATTAATACGAACCTCTGACATGTAGTGAACTATATCATAAATAGTATCCTCAAGATCAGGAATACCTCCTCTAGAAGACTCAGAACTATCACCAAAAGCGAATGGATCTACAACGATCTCTCTCGTGTCTGCCGCACTAGCCTCTGCCTCAAACTCCTCATCATCCTCCCTAACATCACTAGCAGCAATCTCAAATCCCATACCTACACCATCCTCAGGATGAGCTACAACACCCTCACTAATACCTACATCTGCAACAGCCTCTGCATCAGCAGTATCCACCTCCATATGCTCCTCTCTGCTATCCTCTAGTGAGTATGAATCTCTAAACCTCTTGCAAGGTGGTAAAAGATCAGCAGGAGTAAGGGCTATCGACCTCGAAACATGAGTAGGTGATGATACCAAAGCAACAGGGGACCTACATCTCTTGCGAGATGGCCTAGAAGAAGGTGAAGATGAATCCAATGACCTCTCAGAAGATGAACCTAAGGATGACTCTGATGTAGTCGGTGGGTAAGGCGTAGACAATGGTGCAGACCTCCAACGTCTAAAAGCCTCACTACGTCGTGGAGTCCTAGCAAGTGATCGATGAACAAATCTCTGTGGTGTAGATGAATCAGCATCGGTGGTGTCTGGTGGTGTATGTCCGGATAAAGAATGATCTGAAGGTAAACTAGAAGAAGATGAGTATGGTGAAGAATGATGATCTGATGAATGATGAGATACACGTCTCCATGTAAGTCTACGATCAGGAATGGGTCTAACTCTCTTCCTCGCAGTCAACAACTTACGCGGCCCATTGAGGTGGGTGCGATAAAGTCGACCGAAAGGAATAGCCTCACCGGGTCGGACAAGAATCGCTGGCCGTCGACGAATCCCGGGTGGGGCAACAACAGGGGCAAGGGGAAACTCTAATAATGGTGCAAGAGTATCATGAAATGACGATACGGGTCTCTTCTTAGCAGGCTCGAACTCATTGTCCACATTTGAGTCATCAGAACACAAATAAGGTGATGAAACCAATGGCAAATTTGTTGCAGATGGTAAAGAATCCTCAGATGGAACAGAATCAGAAAAAGATGAATAATCCACTAAATCAAGTACCCCGGTATGTGAGATGACTGGAACTGCCCACCTCCGGTGTAACTATACGGTCAGCTAGAACAATAGGAACCTCATGGATAACAGGGATAATAGCAGGAATAACACCAAAAAAAAATCACTCGTGGGGCATGAGAGCCCACGCTCTCCTCAGACGATTTAGAAAAAATAAAAATAATAGGACCAGCCATCACCTGCACAAGCACAAGTTTATATAAATCTCTTTATATGAAACCATGCAACGTGCAAGCAAAATCAAGAAGATAGCATGGTGCAAAGTATGATATGGACAAATTATTGAATAAGATAATATATGGCAAATATCGATATATATTTAAGTACTTATATATGATATTAACGCTATTATTTTATGATATGTATGTAACAGGGAAAAGCACAAAGGATCACCTTACTGGTTATAGACCAGACCTAGATATACTACCTGGTTCTCTATAACGTTGGCTCTGGATACCAATCTGTCACAACGGGGCCTAGTCGGAAACACGTGTCCGGGGGCGTGACGTCATAATACACATCACACAAGATACAAAAAACGACCTCTAAGGGTACGTTTAAAAATCCAACATCGTTGCATAAATTAAAATAGTTAAAATTTTACATAGGCCCAACGATAATATGCGGAAGCAAATAAAAGGTTTTAAAGTTTGACAACGATGTTAACATAGATAATAGTAATAATTCTTGAAAATTGGTCCAATAGCCAATGGCAACACATAAAGAAGCAAAGACATACATAGCTAAGACCTAAGAAAAACAGGCTAAATGACTCAAATAATAGTTTGAGTGAATTCATAGGTTTAAATTTAAAATTAAAGGTGGACCACAAGTTTACAATACGCACGTGACAATTATAAGATATACAATTTCACATAAAAAGTAATTTACTGTTTGCACTAAGCTCATGACACCGAAGCTCAATTTAAAAAGAAGCATTTTATATGCCAAAAAGTATTCTGCCTAAAGGTTATTGGACCAGTATAACCTATGCATTCAGTCATGGAATATATCTGCTTGTTCGGACCTCCGAAACTAGTAAGCGCTACTTACCCGGATAGGGATAATTAGTCCCAATAGATCTATTTACAACATTCACGCTTACTTAACCAGTACGATCGGTTAAGCAATTGACGGTTCATGATAATTCGGGCATTAGTGGTTTATTCGCTACTTAGGCAACACGTAATCAGGAAAAGGAAACGTAAAGTAACTGTGTCCATAGTTTAAAAACAAGCAATGTTTCTCACCCCAAAATAGTAAAGTAAAAGTAGTAAAACATGGGGCTATGAACTCACCTTAGCAAAAATAAGCAAATGATAATCACGCAAGATGATATAGAAATCTAGCCGCGACCTAGAATAATAACGCGTCTCAGAATCACGAAAAACATGCCAAGAATTGCACAATATGTTCATCACCAAAAGACATCTATGTGTGTTTGCTTTGTTTTGATTATCAAATCATGACGAAATAAAATCATATAGTTTTTCGTTAAGTTTCGGCGTTTAACCAAAAATTACCATTTTTAGAAAGTTTCTATTTTAGGAAAGTTTTTAGTTTCGGGACGTTAATACCATCCCATATATTTATTAAGTTTTCATATTTTCAAAACGCACTAACGAGCCTTAATTACTTAACTTCTAAGTCCGTTTCGCTAAATTTTTACCAAACTTACTATTTTTAGTAACTTTATCGCTTTTCCCAAAATATGCTAACGGCGTCTTTAAATGATACTAATCAATAGGTATGTGTTACTATATGTTTCGCTAGTGTTTAGAAAGTCCAAAAATGTCCGAAAACTCATTTTACTATTCACATCAGCACACTATTCATCCAGTTTTGTCGAAAAATATTTCAAGTTTCATTTGGCTATAACTTGGTCGTTTTAAGTTCAATTTTAATGTGCGATATATGAAAAACTATCTATTCGAAACGATCTCTTCAAAAACTACTTTTACGCCTAATGAAAATATTTTTAGGTCGACCAAAACCTCAAAACAAATTTGAGACAACAAGCACTTTTTGCTAAAAACACAGCCAAAATCCACCTAAACTTCACAATAGTGCCTAATCTCCATTCACAACTAATCCACAACAAAACCACATCTAAATCTAACATAATCCCTTCATTTCTATTGTTGCAACACTCATCAACTCTCATCTCACCAAGAACATAATATTTAACTAGTGAAAACAAGGTAACATCATTATTTATAAAATCTTATTTTATAATCTTTCAAAAATGAAAACACAACATATGAATGTATGGATCTTTGAACATATAAGAAGAACATAAGAAAAACCACAAAGAAAGATTCAAGATACTTACAATAATGAAGAACAAGTAGAGAAATCATAAGATCTATACCCCAAAATAAATAGATCTTATAAAACCCAACAAACAAATCCTAAAACACCTAACTAGATCATAAGAAAAAACCTTAAATCAAAGAAACCAATACTTCAAAACACCTTATATGTTCTTAGAAATAAACTTGGAATGAGTGAATCTTGCTAGAAATCAAAGATATGAAAACCCTATAAGGGTGTGTGTGAGCCGTGGGCTTCAAGAGGGAAGGAGGGAGAGAAAAATTTTGTTGGTGACTTGTGAAATGAATGAGATGACCTAAAATGAGTATAACATGGTTTATATAGGATAAGGTCTAGGGTTTTGAGTCACCATATGACCAAGTAAGCAACCAACCCCCCACCCAAAGTGTGTTATGTGTGGGTTCCGTACCGAAACTCACACCACTAAAGGACCATATGGTTCTTTTTTTGATCAAGGTTCATGAATTAGGTTTTAAATTTGAATTTCAAGTCAAATGAAACACAAGTGGTCAAGTGATCACATGTATGTGTTGGTCATAAGGTTTTGTGCATGGTAGTGACTTCATGAGAGGTCACTATCTCTTTCTTACATAAACACATGCATAGTAAGACAAAAAAGATACCTTTGATTTAATTTCAAGACTCAAGGTTGTTTTGGTTGGGTTTTGGGCGTCCATATATAACAAGAGGTAAGGGTGAACGAAATTTTTAACTCAAGAATACGAGATGGACGATAACTAAAGCTTACACGAAAAGATTTCGGGGTTTCGTTAGGTCAAAAACGCGAAAAACAAAATTTAAACGTTAAAGCTTAAAAATAACTACCGGGAGTGATCGTAAACTACGAAACACTTAGAAAAGATAAAATAACTCATATAATATCTAAACTAATCAAAATACGAAGTCGGAACGCGTCCGATGACGTTTTCAGATTTACGCGGGTTAACTTCTCGGTAAACTGCCGGATTCAAACGTAACGTATAAAAGTCAAAAATAATTGTCGGAAAGTTTGAAAATATTGACCTGAAATTTTCAGGGTGTAACAGCAAACCACTTACAAGATCTCTTGGTTGGTTTCGCAGGATACAGTTTATTAAAAGAATCCACCGCCTCATTTTTCACACAAACCCGCTTCCACCGCCCCGGTAAACTATTGAGTACAAATAGTAGATTAAGTTTGTAGTACTGGTCTTAACTAATTACAGGTATGAACTTATTGATGAAGATGGAGAAAAAAATTAGATGCAACAAGTTCCACAATAAAAAACAATGTAGGTCTTCTTGACCTAATTTATGTGTATTAATGAATTGGGATTTTTCTTGACCAAATTGAATTGAGTAATTGGGGTTCAATCAAGCTGAAATTTGGTGGTTTTATGTTTAATTATGTTTAATTTTTTTTGGCAGCATGAGGTGGTCACAAATTTCGTGGTGTTCGGAATGGTGTGTCTTTTTTATCCCTTTTAATATAATTTTGTTGAATTGAAATTTTGTGATTAGTAAGGTTGTGTTCTTATTCATAGCAGATGGTCTGTTGAGAAATTATGAGGAGGCATGAGGAAGAGGCTACGCGTTAGTCGTGAGGTTTGTTTTAAATTTACAGAAACTACAAATGTGGTGAACTGTTGTTCCAAACGGATTCAAACCAAACGGTGGACCAATTCTGATTAAGTTTGTGGTTTTTTGTGGTTCTTACAACAGGTTTTGCGCCGGTTGTTAGTGAACTGGCGGTTGCGGCAGAGGATTGGTGGCTACCGCACACAGTCCGCATAAAAATAATTGGGTTTTTTGGTAAGTTTTTTGTTTCTTTTTATTCAACCTTTTTAGTTTTTTGTTTCTATTTATTATACATGAATAAATCATCATATTGTTTCTTTGTAATTTGGGAATATAGGTTTTTGTTATTTTGCTATAAAGATTTGAACTTTTGTAGATTTCTTGAATGTCTTTTGTATTTGTGGTATATTAGGAATAAGGATTTTTTATTTATAATAAAAGATTGGATTTTTATCTTTTAGATATTAGGAATGAATAGATATAAAGTTGCTAACATGAGCGACGGAGGAGGTGGAGAGAGTTAGAATGTAAAGAAGTAGAAAAGAAAGGTACCAAAATATGCACTATAGCAGTAACTTTTCAATTTGGGAATACGGTTTTGAGATGTACTTTTGGTTTATATAGCATAAAACATAGACTCATACACATGTTGAACAGAATTTGTATATTAGCATTACATAAAGAAGAAAATGGGTGTTCGGATTGTAAGTTATCACTGGTAATTCAAATACAAACACTTTTGAGGCTAGGCTGATCTTTCAAAAAAGTCAGTTGTGGTTATATTGTAGCCCACAAATATTTTTCTCATTTTTAATGTAACGTTGTGGTTATATTGAAGCCCTCTAAGAAACTTGAAGTTCTCATTTTTAATGTTGCAAATGTTGTGAAATATGCAGCCTTTACATGGGATTTTGACCCGGAAACTGAACATGTGATATCAAGGTACGCTCAAACACAATGTGAATAGAGTTCCCTTATTTTTTTGTTAATATGCAAACACCGCCTTTGATAATTCCATGACGTAGCTTTTTTTGTTTCACACTTTTGATAGAATTGCATTTTTTTTTGCAGATTGATGACTCGTGTTTCATGTTTTTTAGATAATTGTGATCCTTGATTACCAAAAGTAATATGCCAGCACATCACACATCTCTTAAATTTTACATGAAAAGTACTGAAGTAGGAACGTTTTCAGCAAGTAAAAGATTTGAAACTTAACATGCCTTTACTACTTTACATGAAGAGAATGTGAATAATATCTGATGCAATTAGGATATTTATAGTTATCTAAAGTATCATTGACTGCTTAGTCACACTTATATCATATTCTTTCATATGCTTAATTGATACATAAAGTAATTTTATCACACGAAATATGAATTGAATTCTGAGTTGCTCAGAGTGATAAAATCATTCAAGTGATAATACCTTCAAGAATGTCACACGCAACAATGCATATCTCCACAAGAAACCACAGAATTAAATTGGTCACCTTCTCATACTTATTTTTACAATGCTCAGCCAAAATGCTTTCCAAGAGTATAATACACCAAAAATTAGCACTTTTTGTGACAAATTTACTAATGGAAGGAACAAAGTGAGAGTTACAAAAAGTAAAAAAAATCAAATACCAGTAAGAACACCCACGTTTGCTGCCAAATATTAGATCACAAGTGCAAAAGCTGATGCAAATAATATTATCCAAAGCATAAGGTGTGTTTGGTTTAGGCTGCTGTAACTACTAACTGATGGTAATATATGTTATATCATCAAAGTAGATGGTAGACCTTTTGGGTTGGTGTCAATAAGAAGTGCTATAATTGGTGTAAATTAAGGTATATGCCTGCAATCATTTTACGTAATGGAGCAAATGGGGGAGGGCCCCAATGCTATTGAATGGTCTTATAGTTTATATTACACAACATTCCAGCTCATTGTATACCTACATTTATGTGTTGCGTTACAGATTGAACAATACAAAACTGAGATTAAGAGGCTCAGGCATATGAAGATCGGTAGGTTGTGGGGGGAGGTCACAACAAAATCAATCTTACGGCTGGTCAACCAATCCATCTCAGGTACTAACTCTTACCATGACACCATCTCTAAAACAATTTCGATGATCCCAAACCATCCCGTGACCCTATCAAACTATAAGCTTTGTTACTCCACAAGCATACAGTGATACGCTCAGATGCTTAAAATTTCAATACGTTTGTTAACAACTAGGATTGTTTGATAACCTGCAACCTCTTATTTGATCATTGTGTGTCCAGTTTAAATATGATTATAGCGTACCCGTACCATGCCTCATTCTTAGGTTCTGATAGTTGTCTGTGGGACCCACAAATGCTTCTTTTTTAATAAGTCAGTTAGAAGCTAAGAAATAAATATCCTTTTGTCCAAATATTTTGAAGTTAGTTGTAAATAATTTGCTCAGAAGTACAAAAAAGTTATTAGAATAAGTATCAATTCATTTGAATATAAGAACTTGGGAGACCATACACTAAATTTTACACTTTTGGTGACTTCTGACCCGTTCGACTCAACCTCTTCTAACCAGCTACTCCTTTTTTTCGTGCAGGGGCTCTGGCCTCCCAATATTTTAGCCAAAGGTGAAAGACGTGGTTCATCTCCTATTTTTTTGTCGTATAAATATACAAGGAATTCAGACTCAAGGCATCCACAACATTAGGCTGAAACAATGTTACCAACAACAAAACCGCATCGATAACATGGAACCATATTTTCAGGTTGTCTTCTGCAATGGCATCATCAACATCAAGGCTGCACTGGAGTGCCATAGGTTGTAACGTCAACGGGAAGATGCAAAGTCAGCAAGGTTAGTACATGTAAGTTTAGATTCTTAGGCCATTTGTGGTTACTTTTTTGTATATATGACACCACATTGATCCATTATTAAAAGTAGTAACATGAAATGGAGCTACTTTCCCCCCTTTTTAGATACTATGTATGTTGCTGCCGAAATTAGTTTTTGTAAACTAGACTATTGGAGTTGAAGCTCATATAAAGTGCCCGAATAATTCAACATTTATTGGCAAAACAGTTAAGGGTGTGCGTATGCCAATATAAACCGCATAATGAACTTTTTGTAAAAAAAAATAGCCAATCTGGGTTGCGCATTGCAACTGTAGCTTTAGAAGCTGTTTGAGATTTACGTATCTAAGTGAAAGAAAGGATAAAACGCAAGAATAAGTAAAAGAGTATAAAAATAAATGATTAATTTATGATACCGAGTTAGTAGATTTCGGTTGTAGGTTAGAGTTGCAATATAAATTATTGGCTATGGAAGTATTAAGAAAAAAATGATAGACTACTAGACAAACCTTATATATGATCAGGTTAGTATTAGCAATAAACATCATATAAGTTTGAATCATTTAAGGTCAAATTAGTAATAAGTATTATGGCATAACAACGATTGATAAAAAAAGTGTTACATAAAGTCTTATGTGAGTGACTTGGTAAATGGTTTTAGATAAGAGTCATTTTATGAGGTATGTGTTAAATTGAATCTCAAAAATAACTTATCAGAATGACAGGTTGACAAAACTATAATGATCAAGGTGTTTGGGCTTAGCCACATAATACTATGCATATGAGTTATTAGTATATAATAAATGCTTTTAAGAACTACATGAAGAAAATGTATGTGACATATGCATACTCTCGATCTCACAAGCTTTATTTGTTTTCATGTTGTGGATAGTGCGAAACACAATTGCAAGCGAGATGTTGTGCGGCAACAAAATGTGGAAAAGAGCACTATGCTAAAGAAATGTAGGCTTACACAGCGACGTTTGAGCTTAAGCTCTAACTGAAGCAGTCATGAAGCTGATGAATCATAGAGAAACACAATTTATTCCTTAGAGCTTGAAGAAAATGGCCCAACTTGAGGGTAAACATGACCTCCAATACTCTCACATATCAGACTCTCGTCTCTGTTTTTGATATGTGCATAATTTTTAGTCACATAGTTTGCATGCTAAAAGTATTTGGATACTACTTCGCAAAATTGGCAGATTATATTAAAGAGTTACAGTTTAACAGTTGTTAACTGTCTATATTAAAGAGTTATAGTTCAACAAGTTTTTACAAATCGTGTATACACAAACACCGTTGCCGCATAAGCGAAACGAGAGTATCAAAAAACTTGTTATAACTATCTTACATTTACCGTGTTGTCTCCCAACTCACATATTCATATTTTATTATTGTTATGAACAGTAATAAAATAATAAACTAATGTTATGAACAGTAGTTTATTACTGTATTAAATAAATGTTTTGTCCTCCCTTCACCACTAGAGGGGGGGGGGGGGGGGGGGTGTAACTATCCTTCCTCCCTCCTTCCCTTCAATAAACTCTCATCATTGTGTCATAATCACTCCAAAGACTAGCACATCACGATCCCTCTACCGAGAATCTATTCTGCAGATACTCTACTCTTATTTCATCACATACAGCAAACATCACGAGAGGAGTGACCAGATCAAATCGCGACACTACCATATCTGATCGCATCTTATTTCGCTTTCAAAGACGCGAGCCTACTACAGTTGTCTATCACATCAAGGCTTTATGAGCACCATCACACTTACATCACATCTCAACATACAACTCTCATGTAATCTTCAACCTCACACTACTTCTACACAAAACATATACACAACTCTCGTCTACGTGAATACATCTCAATCGACACCAAAAACTACGCCATAGAAAGATACTAAGGACACAGTTAGTGACATGTGATCACACAACTAACGCTATTCGAGATAACACATTACACATATATCTATTATCAGACAATCACACTCTAAGATCGCACATATCGAGATTTTTAACATCTAATACTTAGTGTGATACATCAACTACAATCCTAGTTTTCTCTATATATCTACCACATATATCGATATATATCGCACATAGAGATACATCAGATAGACATATATCATATCTCATCTATGGATGGTACTCTTATCTCGCAGTAACTAGGATTCAAGAGATGTAGAAGTAGGCCTTCTGCACATGTCTACACTAGCGACAAAGTGCAACAGTCTGAGAATATATAAGAGAGTTGCCAAACTCTATATATTCATTACTCATAATACCATTCTTGTTGATACTACACATACTTATTCTGTCACTGATTTTTATAGTCTACTTATTCAGATATCTCTAGATAGCAGCACCTACACCGGAGTGCTTAGACGATATTTCATAAATAAGCTAGACAGTTTATAGCTAATATATCTTTTTTATCATAAGTCATAGTGTAGAAGTAGATAAGGACGATCATCACAGAAAGTAATCTGTTTATTAGTGGACGACTAAAATGGAATTTAATGCTCAACAGCATAGTTATCTTTGACAGCTTTACAAGTAAGAGTGTTTCTCGGATTATGGCTTTGACTTACTTTGACACATTAAGTCAATCTCTTACATTGTCCAAGTCTTTGTGAGTTAGCTGTGTATGCACACTTAGGTGTATTTTTTACACCTACTATCACTTTTATTCGAGCGGGCGCACAGGCAAAGTCATATTGTCACAAATCTCTATGACTAGTTCTATAAGTGATCAAATTCACCCAACATTATGATCACTACTAGGCGTGACGTGAATTATCGAAGTCTTAAATCACAGCTTCTTATCAGACTCGGGATCGCGAGCATGGTCCTGCACAGTAGTCTACAGCGTTTAGCCGAACCGAATCTACCTCTGTTCTCTATATAGAGTCATTTGTACATGGGACATAGAGATCTCTGACACCGTTAGCGAGACTATATAGGATCACTGTTCACACGACCATGTTGATTTTCTCTGTTAGACTCAGATCATAGCGCGAGTCGATTTGATGATTCTCTCTTATCTCTTCGGTTTACTAAAGTGGGATTCTGCTATCAAAACATCTCCTAGTTAGCTTCTACTGTCGCGAGAGTCTCTCACAGCATTAAACAAAACCTCAGTGCCAACTCCCAGCACACCGACGCGGATACTCCATTTCGCGGTATCTGCAACCATAAGCCAGCCACACTCGAGTACGATCTATACTGAATCTAGGCCCACGCTGGAAAACATTTTCAGCTATAGCCTAAAGTTCACACAATAACTCTATCTAGCGCTGCGCGACATTTACTGATCCACACTCTATATATAGATACT
The DNA here is from genome assembly GCA_026074375.1 of Tanacetum coccineum. Lineage (NCBI taxonomy): Eukaryota > Viridiplantae > Streptophyta > Magnoliopsida > Asterales > Asteraceae > Tanacetum > Tanacetum coccineum. The sequence goes on along the minus strand of BQNB010019760.1, from coordinate 36,791 downwards.
AGGTAACTTTTAGATCAACCTACAACATTCAGTTATATAACATCTCATAGAGTATATGTACTATCTGAGCGCATACATTAGAGACTATATGATCTATATCAAAGACTTATGCTATATCTATTCACGAGAACAATCTTGTATTTTCTCTCAAAGGAGACATAGTATAGAATTACAGTTCTTAATTTGATTGCTTTATATATCATATCTATGATTATCTATTCGTGAGCACTTCTCAAAGTACATTTAGTCAATTTTTATGTGACAGCTGTTTAGATACTCCATCAGGGGAACTATTGTGCTAAATCATTATGTTGAGTCTGAAGCTTTCTTTTATTGAAACACTTATATGATCTATTATAAACATCTTTGAGGAATGTATCAATAGAGCGTTCTCCGGCATAATTATGAGGTGCTAACATAGTCTGGGTTGTCTAGAAGCTCTTTTGTAGACGGCACAGGGGGATGTGTCTCTGGGGGGGGGGTTTAGACACTCTATGGAGAGGCACGAGAGACTAACAACAACAGGGTAGATTAGGTTACAGCTTAAGAGATGGCGATTTAATATTACTTGTTTTTCTACGAGTTTATATCATAGAGTTACTCTTCTATATCTGGACTATTTGAATTGTAGACAACTGTTTGTACATGTGAGTGAGCGTGGTAGTCATTAGATCTTGGACACAGACTGTGAGCACTATACGGTATCATGTTAAGGGAGAGTGCTATTAGCTATACACATGTAGTGGGATCGCACACACACACACATTGTCAATGATAGTGGACACTGACTTTGGGGGGTTTTGGGGATTTTCGGCCGTAGTGTTTGTTTGTCGGATTCACTTAGTGTGGTGAGGAGTATCATTTCTCAAAGTATATGATACACATAGATTGTTCAGCGCTACACTATTATACTGGGAAATAGACCGACGAGTGATTGGTCTATGGATCACGAGTGGTAGGACTGTGTAGAAAGGAGTGTGTTTAGCACTCACTTACAATTGTGCAGTTAGGACACATATACAGTTTTATGTGTTTGTGTGAAGAGAGGAGTTTTTCTATGGTTTGATTAGGATTATAATATTGCTGTTTGTTGTTTACTGTGTGGTTTCTGATTTAGTGAGTTGGGGACGGTGGCACATTAGATGTGACCGTATATGAGGTAACAGGTCACACACAACACATCATATTAGGTATGTGTTAGATATGATATTGGTGCATGCGGGGGTAGAGGGGAGCGATAGGAGATCCTACACGATCTATGGAGAGTGGTACTCTGGGGGGTCTATAGACGTTGGGAATATGTTTTGGCAAGTACAGAACACTATAAAGGCACATGTAAGATGGAAATTAGTAGGACCACACATCTGATCTGGGCAATATACAAAGCGTGTGTCATATGAGAGTGAGTGGGATGTAGTTAATCTAGATAGTTCAATGAATAGGTAGGTGGATCTTTATGGACAACACGATGATGACTTATTGATTATGGGTGGATGAGGTAAGTAGAGTCTTATGCATATAAGGGGTGTATCACGTCATCGGGTACTCTAGTATGTGGAGTTGTTGAGTTTGGTGGGGGGGAATTGGGGGGGGGGGGGGGGTTTGTCACATGTTGACACATAGAGACATATGCGAGAGGTGAATCTCAGTTTGGGAGGGTGAAGTGGACGCATGCACGGTGAGAGATGTAGTTGAGGTAGATAGTTTTGGCACACTAGTGAGATGGTGAGGAGAGTATTTAGACTTCTGACTTGTATGTGACGGAGCATTGGGGGATCTGTTGTATATAATCTTGTGGGGGTTGGTGTGACAATCTGACTACAGAGTATATAGTATGGAATATTTGGGACTTTATGGTTGACTTGGCGTTCTTACATATATTGAACGTACATGGATGTGACAGATGATTTTATCAGAGTAGCAATGTGTATAGTATTTATAGTTGTACATTTTTTTAGTTGGAGCATGGAGATTTGTCTTAGTTCTTTGAGGTGCATGAGTGGCATAGAGAGAGATGGAGTACCACGTAGGAACACACGAGTATAGTAGGTTTAATAGTCTTTACTGAGAGGGTTAGTGTATAGAGGGTGTGTGCGTCACATAATTACTCTGAACAGGTATTGATCTTATTCAGACTTTGTATGGTGTTGAGTGACACGGATCACGCAGATGTAGAGCGGAGAGTGTATTACAGAGATTATGTAATATTACATACTTGTTCTTGTTAAGGTGTGGGGTGTGTATAGTGGGTCGTCTGCAGTAGAGAGAGCAGAATGGCGACGACGTGGTATATGTATATGGCACTATGTTTGATTGATGTCGATACTGATTATCACTTGTGACTTATTAGTCTATCTAATGGTTGTGAGATGCACAGTTTTTTCTGATGTAAGAGTGATACACACGATACGGTTGTGGTAACTGTATAGACACAGAGAGTTAGTGACACACTGTGAAACGGAACAGTTCTTCTACACATAAGACATTGGTATTGAAATAGTGTTGGTAGTGTTTATGAGACTCAGTTGCTGGAGATATGAGACCACATACATCATTTAGATGATTGTATGACATAGGTGTAGGATGGGAGAGGTTTAAATTCGTACATGATAGATATGGTGAATAGCGGTTGTGTGGTAACTAGATCAAGTGAGAAATGGGTAACACTGTACCGTGTGAGACGAGATGATTAGCGAGTTTTACAGTGTGGGTGGAGAGATTTGACGAGTAGGTGGTGCTAATTTGTGGAGAGGGGTAATTGTATGAGGGGTGTGGGGGAGGGTTAGGTAAATGGGATGAATTGACTCACACATGTTATATTATATAGACAATCACGACATTTCACGTGGGAGCACACTCACAGAGTCTTAACGTAGGTGCACGACGGTGTGTTATAGTGATTTGTGTGCACAAATAGTAGTCGTGGTGCGTCGGAGCACAGGAATTGTGTACACATTATTTTGGTAACAGAATGCGTGAGTGAGAGCTATAGGTTCACTTAGTTTGTCTTGTTGGAGGTAGGAAAGGTTTTTTTTGAACATGGATGGGGGGGTGGAAACGGGTGTGTGCACACTGGATCTTATATATTCACAAGGTGTTAGGAGTATGGAGACAACACATAGTAGGTGCAGAGTCAGTGATCTTTGAATGAGGTAGGGGATTAGGAGTGGAGTGGTGGGGGGGATCAAGCTGGAGTGAGTGTGTTTTAGTGTAAGTGAGTGTATATATATAGTGTGGGGGACGTAGAGGGGAGGAAGTTATGGATACTTATCTTCACACTCTATCTATAGTAGGTCACATTCTTATATGTGGTTGTATACGTGTAGGCAAAGGAGAATGTGTGGACGGAGATTGGGTAGTAGTTTCTAGTATGAGGGATAGACGGTGTAGTCAGAGTGGACATGTGGGGTATAGGTGGAAGAGAGGGCAGTGTGAGAGTGACTATGTATAGGATAGGAGTGAAAAACGGGAATAGAACGTTGTGATAGTCAAGATTTGACATGAGTTGGTATTATGATTATCTTATCGGTCTAGTACTTTAACTATATTATCAATGCTTTACTTTGATTTTATATTGATGACGGGTTCTAATTAGGAGATTTAGTTTTGTGTGGTGACAACGCAGGAGAGATACTACGTTCATAGATGGCTTTGATTTATAGATCAATGAGTTATAGTGGAGCTCATCTTGATCTCTGTGTAAACGTTACTGTATGTATAGTTTTACATTTTGTGAGCATGAGAGCGATGTTCTCTCAGCTCTCTAATTCATGGAGATTTTTTTCTCTTGTCTATGTGTTCATAGGACACTTTAGATGTTTGAGGTAGAGAGACTATGTAGTAAATGCGAGAGGCAGCTGTCCAGTGTCGGTTAGGTGAGGGATAGACACAGTGATATATCGTGCAGAGAGAGACTAGATATGTGTTGGAGACACTCACAGAGAACTACATGGTGATGTCACATAGGGTGTCTGGCTTACGCGTAGGGTGGTGAGGGCGGGAGTAGTATGGAACTGTTATTATTAGGAGGAGGATGAGTGAGGACGTACGCAAGGGGTAGCAGAAGATATACAATTGGAGTCAGTGAATACTGAAGAGTAACGTTATTAGGGGGATGTGGGGAGATGTCTTTGTCTGAGTGAACATGCAGAGTCGAGTATACACACGGAGAGGTATTACCATCTTGGGAGACAATACGAAGGAGAGGTGTTGTTTGTGAGATTAGGGATCCGGTTGGGTGTGAGTTGGTGTGTGAGTAAAGTGTAGTGTGGTGTGAGTGTGGTGGGAGGGTGTGATCAGAGGGGTCTATGACAGGATACACAGTTATGGTGTGTGAATTATAGAGACACTAGTTGATGTGATATGGTAGGTTGGTATGTGACACACACCTCTGATTTAGATTCTATTTTTAGTGGTTATGAGTGGTGTTCTTAATGTTACGTGTTGTTTGCATGATGAGAGAGAGACATCTCTTCTATATGTGACATGTATACACATATTGATAGGAGGAGTATTAATCACTTACAACATACTGTTAGGCAGGGCATTGCTGAAGACATACTAGACGCTAGGACTAGTAGGAAGGATGATATGAGATGTCTGTGGATACATAGCAGAGAGCTATCTTTTTAGCGGCAGGAAGTGAAGAGGGGGATATTTGTACTACATGGATTGTGAGGGTATTCTGTGACACATTGAGGTAGGAGTTAGGGAGACAGTGAGGATCTAGGGGGAGAGAGAACGGGGCACTATACACATGTGTGAAGAGTGGTCTGTTGCACACAGGTAGGATGGATGGAGACCTACTAGACAGGGAGTAACACACTGTGTTAGGGAGGTTGCTGGCGATGACTTAGTAACTGGTCTGTGCTTATGTGATATGGGTGATTTGAGTCGGTCTGAGTAGAGGGATGGCGACACAGATGAGGTTTCAGAGTTCTAATCTAAGACACACAACAGATGGCACAGACACTGGAGGGTGTATGTCACTATGTTACGTACACACATGTGTGGATGTGGTCGAGTGTATATGTGTATGAGGTGGTGACTGTCTGGTATGACTTTCAAATATGGTATTTGATGATGTAATGTAGAGTTACAGATGATAGATTGGATGTGAGAGTCACACACACACTTATGTGTTAGGTGGGGATGGATGTACAGTGTGGACAGTCAAGCGTGTAGCACACGGATTGTGACACACACGTGTGAACCGGTTCTTAGTTTACAGTTTTGGTATTCGATGGTAGCGTAGGCGGAGATGTAGGAAATGAGGTACAGTGATTCTATGCTGCTGTGTGTGAGGGCACAGATATGGGTGGGTGTGTATATTAATGGAGTGTCTTGTGTGTTAGACATTTATACCTTAGTATGAACAAACTGTAGATATCTGGAGGGTGGATAAGGAGAAGTGAGCTGGGAGTATTAGAGTTTGTCTAAGGAGGTCATGAGTTAGTGGTTCTATTTGGACGTCTATATAGTGCGGGTGAAGAGTGCGTGTAGGTTTGTTCATAGAGAGCTGGACTGTGATTAGTCTAGAGATCTTGTGGTATCTTTATCGGGGTATTAGGTGAGTGGATATCTAGGTTAGTTCTCGTTTAGGTATTCTCAGATTCTCTTCAGGTGTGAGATTATGGGACTCAACGAACGTACATAGGAGGAGTATTTGTCAACACACATGGGATAGTAGGTGTGATCATTGAGCTTTTGAGTCTGTAGTTTTTATTTCTGTTACATATACTGTTCTAGTATTTTATGTGGATTTCTACTCAGAGGTTTTGTGTGTGAGGCGGTAAGTTTAGATCACTTGATACTATGAGGATTGGTGCGTAGTACAATACTCAATATTTTACATAGAGGAGAATATAGCGAAGCACATGGAGAGGACTCTGCATCTATCGCATTGTGTATTAACAGCACAAGATTATTATCTTACACTAAGTGATTAGTATAGTTGATGTCAGCTCGGGGATGTAATCACAGTGGTCAGATTTCGTATAATACTTTGTGATCTTTTTTGTGATTTGATTGTAGAAATGGGTTTATAAGGGACACTTGACGGGGTCGTCGCGAGTATCTTTCTACTATGGATTTTGGAATGGTACGAGTGTAGCACGAGCTGACAGAACTTTACATATATTTATACTTTTCTAATTATTGCACACAACATTAGTGTGATTGATCACGAGTCGGTAGAGTTAAGTATGTGTTACAGTGATAGAGGCTAAACGCATGTTGACAGTGTCTACACTAGATTAGGGATGTGCGCATAATTCAGTTAGGATGTGGTATTTGTAGTGTTGAGGTGAATCTCAACATAAGTCTTGGCACGTATTGTTATCTACTTGAGAGTTGAGACGGTCTTGTACTAGTGGCTTAGGGGGCTACTATGATCTATATGATACATCATAGTGATGTAGTTATGCTCTCTAAGGGCGTGAAGAAATGGAGACTGATGGAGTTCGTATTGGGGGGTGATACAATCGGATTGTTAGTATGTATGAGGTTAGTTAGGTGTAGATGACACCACAGGACACACATATACTGGAGGAAAGTATCGTGGAGCAGAATGTTGGGTCTATTGTTTACAAGTGGGAGAGTGTTGGGCAGTTATATGAAGAGGGGGGATCTAGTGGATTTTACAGGAGTTTGGGTTAGTGTCTTGGCGCTTGGGTATTTTTGAGTGATCTGTTTATAATTTTATCTACTCTGTACTTTATTATTTTGAGAGATACAGTCATGAGTCATAGTTGTTTTATTGTTTCTCACTTTCGACGTGTTTTAGTATGACTGATAGTTGTTATACATCTACTGAGGTGTTTGGCATTTAGCAAGAGTCATTTCGAGATAGGTTATGCACGTATGAGGTAGACGAGTAATAGTCTTGAGTTTCACATCACTGACATGAGATTGCTGATGTATTAACAGTGGATTATAGTACGTTATGTTGTTTTTGTGGTTAGGGATTTGGACGTGAGAGAGTGACACACACAGAGAGACATAGAGACAACAAGTTGATGATTAGATCAGTCATGACGCTGGTGTGAGAGGTTGTGCACACAAACTGATATAATGACACATTGAAATTTGTATCTGAGTTATAGACTGAGGAGGATACTTGGGTGCGGGGTTAGGATAGTTGTTTTGGTGTAGTTTTTTGTAGAGGGATTTTTATCCAGTTATTTGGTGTAATGTATTTACAAGAGGATTAAATATGGATAGTTTTTTGAAATTTTGAGTTTCTAGAGTGAGGACTTTGGAGGAGGAGAGTAGGGTGATTTGACTAAATATTAAGAATGTCATTAAGGTAGGAATGATTATGTTTTTTCTTTTTTGTACATCTTGGTGTGGTGTTGAAGGTTGCAATTCTGAAATTTAACTAGTTAAATAGTGGAATTAGTGTTGGGTTGAAGTTGGATTAGTTGTTGGAGGTACTTAGTATATTGGGATTATTTTTGCATGTTCTGTGTGAGGTAGTAGTTATATATGTGAATATGGGGGTTTATTTATTAATTATTGTCTAGGAAATATCTTTAGGATATGGTAATGTTGATCTGTGGAGAGTGAGTTTGTCGATTGTTTTGTCTATTTTGGAGTTTATGGATCGTTTGGAGTGTGTTACATTTTAGAAATTGTATATAGTGAGTTAGAGTGGGCTGGATTGAATTTTTAATCTGAATTTATATTTTGGTTGTATTGTAGGGAATTTGTCAATCTTTTAGGCTTTGGCGTGTATGTGGAATTTATGTGTTTATTTTCTTTTCTTGTGAATGGTAGATTCAAAACACGAGAGATGAGTGGAGTTGTGTTAGTGTGTCTTTAGTGTATAGATGTGTGTAATTTATATCTTATTGTTTAATAATAGATTAACTGAGGGTGGGTGATATAGAGTAGGCGGGAGAGATATGTTTTGAGGTATCTAGAGTTAGTTATTGAATGTGACATGTGATATGATAATGAGTTGTTATAAGAAGAGTGTAAAATAAGGGAGTTGATAGATGTCAAAAGATTGAGTAGGAACTACAATAGAGCATTGTGGAGACTCTAACTAGTAAATAATTCTTGAGAGAGAATAGGATAATCGATTAGAGTATGTTTATAATATATTGAAAAAGCTATAAAAATCATAGAGCAGGTATGTTTATATTAAGTTCAAGAGGTTTGAGAATATACACACAGTTCGAGGTACAAGCGTTTTGTACAATCTACATATTATAGTGTACTGGGGCTTTATTGTTAGTGACATATAGAGTTGAAATGAAAACTTTCTTTCTATAGGCGTTGAGAGAATGTGTTACTGCACAATCCTTTCTCTAAATGAAATAAAAATTGAAGAAAAAACCATTCTTGACGAGACGAGGAGGTGGTGCGACAACAAAATATGTTTTGCGTAAATAAGAAAAGTGGCGACTCGATAAAAAGCCAATGATATTAACATGTTATCTTCAACCCGAACATTTTTACTCATTGTCAGACATATCCTAGTTTTTACCCACACTCTCTCTACACTCACGTGGCGAAGTTCGAAAATAAAAAAGCGCATATTTTAACGAACCTGAGGATAAATTTTTGCGAGCGATAATGCGATGCTTCTACAATCTGCGAACAGGTTATCTATTTTCACTTTCTACACTCTCGGAGATAGTACTTTTATCGACCCACTCAACACCAACACTTTAAATGATAGACTGTCTTCACATTTAACATCAAAAAAGCGCGCAATTTTTTTATATCGGGTTTCTCATCATCTAGTTAGTTCCCAAATCTACTTGAATTCCTTCTTTCTTACCAAAAGTATTCTTATCCTGATAGCCCGTAAATCAAACATAGCTACGGTTCTTCAATCTTTCATCCCTAGTTATCGGGGAAGGTTTATCCACCATCTTTGGACGTTTCTATCTACACAACACGCGAGACTAATTACCCCTCACAATCATAGAAACAACATGCTCTTTCTGTCTGTAACAATGTGGTCGGTTCTAGACGAGAATCAGATGCTACCTCATACACATTTCTCAGTATTCTCACCCCCACAAGCACTGCTTATTTTCTACAGAGCGAGGTCAAGCACATGCGCTCAATTACTAAATCTACGCTTCACAACTTCTTGACGTCCTTTTCATTTTATCCTTTCTACTGTATTGTTCACTAATATCTGAGAGAGTACTTAGCGCTCCTCCATCTGGCTCTACTAATCCACCTTTATCTGTATGTTCTATCTTGATAACTCTCTTATCGCGATTACTTCGTGCTATATCTACTGCACGAGCGGATCACTAAAGGCTCATTACCAACAGAATAGATCTATGAGATATATCTAGTTAGTCTTCACAACCTTGCGAGTGATCAACTCCGAGTCTACATGCACGTTCTGACCGTGCTATTCGTTATCCCTATTCTTCTGTCTACTCTATAAGTATTAATCTGCATCGCATTGACTACTATGAGATACATATAGTTGTGCTATATCTATCACAGAGATATATTATTCGAGGAATACCTCACGAGTATCTCTAATCCTATGTAATTGTTGTCCCAGTGTGAAACAATCACACAATATTGCTACGCGACCTGTCCTTGACCTTCTTGCATTAGCGATGTTTGCACTCCACATCCTCTATCTCAAATATTATCAGAGAGTATCACACATGATGTGAACGTATCTTCGAGTCTACCCTTCAGTGTGCCCAACTTCAGACTCATCTAACCACACAATATCATACCTCTATTTGCGACAATTTCTACACTTATACTGAGATGTTGATGTATTAGTTGCGTGTCACGACCTTTATTGATACAACATTTTTACGTTTATCATGCATGTTATGGTGTGTCATTTTAGGATCTAGTACATAGTAGGTACGTGTGGGGTTTGTTGATTTTGTAGTCATTGGGTGAAGTATGGTGGATGGTCGTTTAGTAGGGTCTGCTCTTGGAGTTAACGTATGATGCACTTATAGATTGCTCTGTATGTTGGTGTGAGTTTGCTAGTCTGTGATGTATGTAGTTGAGGGATTGTCAGTCTGTGAGGATGTATGGAGCGACAGGTTTTACTGAGTGTTGTAGAGATGCGGCATGTCTTTCTGGATATGTCATTATGCTCACGTGATTGATATGAATTATTGCAATACACTTTCTAGCAGTACTTATTAGTAGTACTTGTGGAGTACAATGTAGCGTATATATCAATATATTGTTGTGAGAGTTATACTTACACACCCGGCTGTGGATGTTGTAGGATTGTGATAGTGTTGATGGATTCTAGGGTAGAGGTGTGGTAGATTCTGTGTATCTCAAAGACATAGTCTATTTTGGCAACACTATTATCTTCTGTATGTCGAGGAGTATAGGTTACACATCGTATCTAGCGTTTTGTATTGACCTATAGACAGGAGCACTGTCTCTTGTCAGGTATAAGTTAGGATTGGCGACTATGTTTTGGGTCCGTATGACATTAGATTTATATATGAGCATAGTGTTTTACTGCTGATGATGCTACTTGATAGGGTATTTGCTCAGAGTGCGTGTTAGTATATGTGGCTCATCTGGGGAGAGGGAGTGGAGTATTGTTGAGGTAGCGATGTCGTAAGTGCGTGTGTGTTATGATCATGTGAGAGTCATGAGTGCACGTGAGAGCAGATGTTTGACTGATAGAACTATCATGTACCACATTTCCCACATGTCATTAGTTATACTAGACGTCTATGTCTACACGTTGATAAGCTATGGGAAGGAAGTATAATACGTCGTACGTAGAGGACATATAATACAGAGAGAGTACAGGGAGGGTGTTTGAAAGTATCGATGAATATCGCACAATTGTGTTGATTATGTGAGAGGACACATGATGTGGTACTATATATTGTGGGTTGTGTTGTATAGCATAGTATCTATTTTTGGGTGAGGTCTTTTTACGACTTTATATGTGTGCAGTCTGGGGAGAGTCGTTGTATCTGCGGAGTTATCTTGTGTGAGACACCTGAGACTAGAACGATACCTAGTATATATCAGTACTTGTAATGAGATATCTAGGAGTACTCTACTGCATAGTATTCGAATATATGTTTCTGCTCTAAGACGCTATGTGCATATTCGTACACACGGTTGGGGTGAGTTGGAGGAATATGGGTATCGTCAACATTAGGAGTAGTTCGAGTAGTTATCTGCATCTACTCCTCTCTTGTACATATCGAGGACTATATGGTAGGTGATGCACTTAGGTTATGATGCACTAGATGGAATGTAGTTCAACATGGGGGTTCTGTTGTACAACACAAGGTATCAGTGGGGGCACGGCTACACACACACTATGGTTATAGTTTATCTGGTCATAGAAGTGTGGTATCCAGAAGTAGGGGTGAGTGACAGTGGTCAAGGGGACACATGCGAGCAAGTGTATGCGGAGGCAGAGATGGGTGATGGTGTGAGGACACACTGTACAAGTTAAGTAGTGAAGGTCAGCGACGGTAGCGAGTGAGGTGGTTGTTTTGGGGTGGGAGAGTGTTAAATATTTCAGGGTGATACAGGACTGTTCGGAGGGGGACGTTAGCATGTATCTCTATCACTCAGCGTGAGGAGATGTGGAGACATTGCACTGATTAATAGTATACACAACAGATCAGCGAGATGTGCAGCACTTTCTGGAGTAACTATACTATTTGTATGCGTGATAGTTGTACACATGTTTATAGAGTTTATACACACACTATAGTATTAGATGATAGATATATGTGCGTTTCAACATATTTTAGTATCTTTAGACAGATCTTATCTTCCTAATGATTTTCTATCTTTTTCAGTGATCAGAGTGGATTACATTGATCTTTAGGATCTGTGACAATCACATACTCACTCTACAACATCCTTAACATTTTCATGCGATTGTGGTATCTGGAGGAGGATCGATTAGGGGAATAGATAAGTGTTTAGACACAAGATGCGAGAGAGTGTAGACTGTGTGTATATCTTTTGAGTGGGATGTTACACACACAGAGTGGCAGGCTTGAGGGACACTTCACTATCTGAGGCTTAGACTGGCAACGAGAAGTAGGAACGAGTGTTGAGAGGCAACTTTGTAATCTTACAGAGGTGGATCTCAACAGTAGGAGAAATATAATGGGTTGTGGGAGTTAGTTTGGTAGTCTGCGAGGAGTGGGCAGATGTAGTAGTCTATTTCTTTAGGATGATTAGTCACTACACAACGATAGTCTCTGGATGCATTTTGTTCTTTGGTTGGGTGTAGCAGGATACTATGGTGGGGTGAGTGTTAGAGTGGTTACTCTTCACTCACTATTAGATCTAGTTTTAGCTGATAAAGACTGTGGATTGTTGTCTAACAACGAGATGCTAGGTGTTTTGAGGAGAGTATTATTGAAGATGAGAGTGTAACTAGGTCATGATAGAGAGTGGCTGGTGAGAGTGTGTAGCGTTCAGATGAGTTATATCTCGGTATAGGATTGTAACTAATGTTACACAGGACTGTGAGGTAGAGTTGACTTTGTGTAGATTGTGAGAATATTGGGGTGGATATTTGTAACTGCAGGACGTGTTGACACAGGAGAGGGAAGAGGGTTTAGGAGGACACCACATCGATGTTCACAGGCAGAGTTTATATGTGAATATATGGTGTAGTGGAGAGGAACTGGTTGGGGGGGGTTTGTGGTGTATGGTAGGTGTGTTGTATGATTACGTGGTGTTTATGGAGAGGGTATTATATATATGCATGTTGAGGGTACATGTGTGATTGTTTATTTGTGATACTTATGGGATGAGGGTTATAATCATTGGGCATATGTTTAGGGATATCCATGGGGGTATAGCGAGCGTTACAGTCATACATGAGACTTTTGCTGAGCGTGTGAGTGTGTTATCAAGAGCAATTACAGCGAGGGGAGTGTTGTAGGAGGGTGGTTAGGGGTAGAGTATCTCATTTACTTATAGAGGTAGATACACTATTTTTTGGTATTTTATTGCGATGGATTACTTTTTACAGACGCACAGTGTTTGAGTATGAGACTTTGGATTATTTGGAATCTTTTTTTGATATTTTAGTTGGTTTTTTTGGGTGATGTGGGGGCGATTTTTGTGATTTTGGTGTTTTGGTTATTTTTGTTGAATTTAGTTATTTTAGATTTGTTAAGATTGTGTATTGTTTTTGTGAAACTGTTGGTGTGTTTGTTTGAAGGTTGAAGAAGTATATGTTTAGTTTTTGGATTGTAAATTTGGTTGTATTTGGTATTTTGTGTATTTTATATTGTGGTATGGGAGTGTGGGTAGTTTGTTTTGTATAATGTATTGGTGTGAATTTTGTTGTTTGTGTGTGGTTGTTTGTTTGTTTTGTGTTTGTTATTATAGGTATGTTGGTTGTATTTTGGTTTAATGTGGTGTGTTATTTGTTTTGTAGGGGTGTTTGGATGGGAAGATTGGGGATATAGAATTTATGGTTTTTTTAAAAGAGGTTAGAGGTTAGGAAGTTAAGAAGAAAAATATTTGTGAAGAATAATGTTTATAATTTAAAATGTAAATTTTTTATAAATAAAAAGATAAATTGGTGTTTATTATTTTTAGTTATTTATAATTAAAATATAGATCTTGATTTATAGGGGATGATCGTTTGTTGGGTGATGTATAAATATTTATGTGATGATTAGGATTATTGGTGGTATATTGTTGTGTTTGGAGGGGTGGTGTTGGTAGGTAGTTTTTATTAATAAGATTATTTAATTATAAGATTGTTTTTATGTGGTAGGAATATATTTGTTGTTGGGGTGGGTGTTGTTTTTTGTTTTTTTTTTTATTTGTTATTGTAAGGTTGTTTGAATTTTAGATTTTGATATGTTTGAATGTTTGATTTTAAGCTCTTGTAATCTTTTCTTTTGAACTTGTACTTCTTTAATTCAGTAATACAATTCAATTTACACATTTATTAATCTTTTGTTTTCAGTTTGAAGTCAAATTTAACCAAATAAGCTCTAAATAAGCTCGTTTGAGCTTATTGCTTTTAATAAGCTCAATTTTAGTCAAACTTTATTTTTAAGCACTCATTACCTCATTCTAAATCATTTGTAATCAAAAGTCATGATTACCTAAGTAATTTGAGTCCATTCTCAAGCAACAAGGAGAAATAAGCTTAATCTAGCTTATTGAGCTTTAAGCTCTGGTTTAGAGGCTTTGGAAGCCACTTAGGATCATAATTTGAGCCACTCACTCTACTAGAGTGGCTCTAGTTCTGAGACTCCATAATTTTCAGGTTTTACTCTTTTAGATTCATTATAGCTTAAATTTGAGCTTTTACATTAGCTTATTTCTAATCAAAATTAGCTTTAATTTTCTTCATGATCATGATTGTTGAGGTTTTTGTTAAGTTGTTTTAGGTTTCATTAGAATAGAATTTGAATAATCAAACTTCTTTTAAAATTCTGTCATAATAGTAGTTTAAGCTTAGTAGAGGAACTAGCTTATTTTCATAAATAAGCTAGGCATTTTATAGCTCAATTAGTTTTATTAAGTCATTTTTAGAAGTAGTAGATATAAAAGTTAATCTGTTTTAGTGGATAAATGGAATTTAAGCTCAACAAGTTTTGACAGCTTACAAGTAAGGAGTGTTTGGATTATGCTTACTTTGACACTTTAAGTCAATCTTACATTGTCAAATCTTGTGAGTTAGCTGTGTTAAGGTATTACACTAAGTTCAGAATAGCTTTCAAAAGTTAGTTAGTCAAATTCCAAGTTTAGAGTTTAAAATCCCTTATTCCAGCACCAGGGCATATTTCAGCTACAATAGTTGTAGATTTTAGGATTTTACAAGCAATTTAGAGTTCAAGGTTGTTTAGTGAATACTTAGGATCATTTAGGTAAAGGTTAGCTCTAAAACTTTAGCCTGCATTTCATTTAATACCAAGTGCATCAGCAACCAAATAGATCAGCAACAACCAACAGCATTTTTGATTCCTAGCATTAACTTCCTTATTGAATTTTTCATTATTAGTTAAAATTTTGCAAAAGCTTTTATCTAGGTTAACTCAAAGTAAATTGTTAAGCTTGTTTTCAAAATTTCAGTCTTTAAGGTTCAGTAATAAGATTGTTAGCTTATTAGAAAAAAGCTCAAAAACATTTCATAAAAACTTAGCACTTTTCCATCTTAATTTTCTTTCTAATGTTGTTAACTCTTGGTAAATTTTAGTTTAGATCCCTTTAAAACACATCTTAAACATCAGTAAGCATCTTTTAGTTTCAATTTTCATTAAGTAATAAGCTCTATAAAAGCCAAATTCCAAAAAGCTAGTTAGAAGCTCACTTTCTGTGACAGAATCTAAGTGCTTATTTTTCAGCTTATATAGTTGTTAAAAGTTCAAAGTGCTTTTGTTAATGTTGTAGAAAATAAGCTGTTTAATAACTTTGTAGTTTTAAGTTTTTTCTGAATCTCACTTTTTCAATAAGCCAAATAAGCCACAATCGTAGGGTCTGTTTCGTACTTTTCTTAAAGTTCAGGGTTATTCGTTTTAACTGAAGTGTAAATTTTCTATAGTTACCCCGCCTACCCTTTAGTTTCATTTCTGTCAATTCCTACCCTGTCTTTCTTATAAAAATAAAATAGATTTATATTTTTAGAAAGTAGTTTTATTAAATTAGGGTTTATAGTTTTAATTGAACAAATTAGGGTTCAATTGGGTTTTAAAAATTGGGGCTTTTTGTTCCATAATTTTTCTGCACCTTTTTAGAGTTTAAAAACCATTTTTCTAGATTTTTCCAATTAAATTTGTATTTTCTAGAAATTAAAATAGAATTTAGTTAATTCCTTTTTCTTATAAAATTCATAAAAAATAGAAAAATAGTTGAAAAATTAAAATTCTTTTTGCATTAATTTTCTTTTTAAATCTAGTATTTTTGAAAAATAAAATAAAAATTTTAGTGTTAATTTTTAGAAAAAGTTTATTTTTGATTAAATCATTAATCTTTAGAAAATCATAAAAAATTCAAAAATAACCAAAAAATTCGTAATCTCTTTTTTTCCTAAAATTTTCATTTTAAATTTTTGATTTTAGATAAAAATTTGTTAAAATTGTGCTTAGATTTTAAATTTCAGTTTTAGCTCGCGATTTCGTTCCGTGCATTTGAAATTTGTGCTAGTTAAGTTTGTTTTAATTCAATGCTATTATATTTGTAGTTTTAATCAAAAATTCCAAAATCCCCTTTATCATTCTTATCTCGATTCCGAAATATTCCTAATCTCAATTTTCACGATTTCGTTGGGCCACGACAGAGGAAAAGTAACTTCCGTATAAAAAAATATATGAATTGTGTTTTCTTTTGTGAGATCTTTACCTTATATTTCTCTTGATTGAGAAGTATTTTGGTTAGAAATTTTCACGGGATTAACGTATGAGGAGCTAGGACACTTTAAGTCGTAAATCCAGCAACTCGTCGATACGCCACCCCGAAGAGGCCTCATTATGAAACTCCCTAGTAATATAGTACTTTGATAACCACATATAATTCTATATAGTTCAATCACCAACTAATTGTTTTGGTAAAATTGTGGTTAATAAGTAAAAACGTTTATAATTACCGTTGTAGTAAATATAGCATAACTTTTGCGTTTTAAGCCCGATTTTGACGTTTCTTATGCCCACGCTTTCGTATTAGGACGAGTTATCATAATTTGACATTTTCATATTTTTGATCCTCTGATGAACAGTACTTTTTACTGTTCACACCAGTTATAAAGTTATTTTTATAGTTTTAGTTATCGTAAAACCCGTAAACGTCGTATTTTATTCGTTATAGCTCCGTTTTTAGCGATTCTTTCGAGCACGTTCTCGTTATTGAAAATTCTATCAATTTATAAGGTTTACAAAAATAAAAGTTTCTGTCATGAATAGTGTTTTTACTGTTCATAGTTTATAAAATTATTTTTATAAACTTTTAATTACCGAAAACCCGCGAAATTCATAACTAATTCGATATTAATTGAAAAATTACGATTCTTATCATTTTGGAATCCTAAAAATATGTTTTATTAGTTAAAATTATCAAACTTGCTGTTTGATTTAGTTTTTATAAAAGTTATTTTATAAAATTCGTTTAATTAACGTATAACTCGTAATTAGCGTAACTTTTTCGTTATTTATCCGTTTGACAAGTTTCTTACCTTTTCGGAATCGTTACGAGATGTAGAATATTTATAAAACATAATATCCACTGTTTGGAATTCGATTCCAAACAGCCCCTTAATATCTATATATTTACTTATTTATTAAACTTGTTTTATATACTTTTTAACTAAGTAATTTCCACAAGTTTTTCCCCTACTCTTAATATACTATATTATACATATTATATAATCCATAGTTCATAATTTGTCCATTTGTCCAAGTCATTAAGTCCTTAACAACATTTTTAAACCATAATCTCCATAAGTAACTTTTTACTACAAGTTCATCCATAACCACTTTTACATCATAACCATAAGTGTACAAGTCTTTTACTTCCATTATGACTTTATTTTAGTGTCCATATATCATGACTAAAAGCTCATAAAACTATATTTACAAGAAAAATCCATGTTTACAAGTTAAACATATCCTAATGGTGATTTCACTACATAAACATCACATATACATATAATCATATAGATGAAAAGTTAAGGGCTTTAGATAACCTTAATGAGATGATGTAGGATGATGACAAATAAGTGCTAAACCCTTGTTTAGACTTTAAACCCAAGATTATAACCAAGAAAACCCTAGTTTCCAAATGAAAACCCTAATCTTGATTTATTGCTTCAACACTTGTAAATGATTAGCCAATGCTTGGAAACACCTTAGAATGTCTTAAGAATGATGTATGTAGATGTGTATAGGTTGTATAAAATTTGATATGGATTGGGTATTAAGGTTGGTTTGAGCCGTGGGTGGCTAAGGGCACAAAGGAAGGGTTTGTTGAGTTTATAGCTAAGTGTTTTACTTGTATGTTTTTCCTATCTCTAGTATACATGTATATATGGTAAGCCTTGGTCAAAAAGTATGCAATAGCTAGTCAAAAATATGATGAGGGTCTTAGGGATCTTGGTTGGGTCAAGGGAACAATAAGGTTTAATTGTGAAGATGATATGGTACAAAGACCTAGTTGAAAGATTTATTTCATTTTTCTTGTATAAATTGCAACAAATTCGTCCCATGTATGATATATATGATATATTTTTGTAACTTTTATGTATTGGGTATAAAAGTGGGTATTTGTTGAAGCGTAGAAAAGTTTTGGTGGTTCCGGGTATGCCTAAACGTACTTTATCGCGAAACGTACATAATTTACGTAACCGATAAAAATAAAATAAACAAAGATCATAATTATTCTCATAATAATTACTTAATACTTGCTTGATGTAAACGCTTAATTGTTTGATGCCCGTTTACATTGAACGCTAATTTTTAGCTTATGCGATTTAGCTTAACATTTACGATTTAAAGCAAACGCGTATAATACAAAAATGAATAGTAGATTTATCAACATCGTCAATGACTTGAAAACACAGGGTGTTATATCTAGGCCCAAGGGAATTTTCATAATTTAATGGCACGAGGAGCGTGTGGAGGAAACTTCTAGGAAGGTGTATGAGGCATCTTGACCAATCAACATCCCACACGTGTCCCTTAACAGCTATTATACAGCTAATCATTTGCTAATGATTGCCTCGGGATTGCTTCCTCGTAACCGCCACTGCTATTCTTTGATCCACCAATGAGATTTAACCACGTCAGTCTTCTAGAACCCTTTATCTCAAAACCGAGGACGCCAATCATTAGATCGTGTTCCAATCCTCATACCTTAACCTAGGATTTACAATTCTCTGATAACCAATCATTAGTATGCCACATGTCACCACATGAGTGGTGCCACGTGGCTTGAGGACTGTTCTGGCACCGTCACTAAAGCCACCGCCGGACCACTGGTCAACGGTGGCCAACGACGGTCAACGGTGGCTAGCGACGGTCAACGGCGGCTAGCGACGGTCAACGGCCGGGTCAGGCTGCCATGTGGCACTTGGGGTTAATAACCCATCCATGTGCATGCTGGGATTTGAACTTAGGACCTCTCTGTCCAAGTTTTAATCAACCATCAAACACCAGCTGAGTTAAGCCCAATAATCATGATATATAATGAAACATACTGTATTTAACCCCTTTTTGGCCTAGTTCAGGTTTTTTTAATAACTAAAGGTTCAAATAAAATGTGACAAGGTTCAAATAAGAAAGGTTCAGTGGTCGAGTAAGGTACCAATAGATTCGTAATTTCGTGCTCTTTCTAATGGAGTGATAGTGGGATTTTTACGAGTTTGTTTGAATCTTGATAAATGTGAAAACGTCGTCAAAAATCACCCAAAAATTATGGTTTTTGCTTCGTTTTCAATCCTTAGTACCTCCAAGACATAATAACACAATACAAACATATTTGCAATATAATTATCCATATTTTAGTGTTATTAGTCTGATTATTAGTGTTTTTTGGGGTATAAATTATGTGTGTTTAAGCACACATCACCTACCTTAGTGTTGTTTGATGCTGACACTAGTAGGATTTCCATTCGTCACTGTGAGTACTTAAAGAGTATCACTCTATATGTTCTGGAAAAATCACAAGGATAATGCGTAGGACTCTTGTATAACTTGTGTTCTTAATGATGAACAACAATTGTATATGGAATTTGTGTCTTAATGAGATTTTGATTGATCTTGTTGGCTCTAGACTCTATAAGTACACATTTAATATTTGGTGATTGAAGGCTGGAGTGGACTGCCACCTTTTCAATATCTGAGATCTCAAAATGAGAAAGTCGATAGAAGAGATTTGATCTCTGTGAGAAATGAAACAAACTTATTTTGAGAGAAGCCTAAGTAGATGGGTGGGTTGTGCCTTGCATCACTCGGTTCATGATGACTTGTCTTCAATATCATAATCGTCATTGTGATTACCGATGGATTATGCCTTGACCTAGTTTTTGCCTAAGGTTGTATGGAGGGCTTCTTTCTTTAAACCTTTTACACATACAATTCTTTTTCATTCTTCAAACTCTTCAATGTTAAACCAACGCGTCCTTATTATCACCATGTTGGGTTTGTTCCGGTGATAACTCATGCCTTGGATAACACCATTCTTACTTTTCTCCTTTTTTCCAATCACACCTAAGGACTTCTACTCTATCTATTGGAGTGTCCTTGGGTAGATCCCTCTAGTTCAAGATAGATCATGAAACAAAATACCTAATCTTAACCGCCTTATATCTCTTTGAGAATAATCACTTGGTCGGTCTTTGGGTATTGCCATCGAATCCATAAAACCTTTAACAATCAAGATGTTTGAGAAATTATTTGAGTACATCTTAAAAGTTTTCAATTTCACCAAAAAGCTCCCTCTACATATATGCATCATATTATGAAAGATTTTTGCACATGCGAGGTCGAGAACACACTTATATTCATAAGATCTTATCTGAATTAAGCCTTATTGATCACATTTTAATCATTATTCTCCTCCTCAAAAACTGCATATGTGTTTGTGATTTTTGATTTAACAAGAATTAAAATACAAGTTAATAGACGTTGATCCACTTGTATAATGAACGAGTGATGACATCAAATAACGTCTATTTAATAGCATCATTTATCCCATTTAAATTGCTCGTTTTACATTATTTATGCATGAATTAGTACTTAATCGCTTATATTTGTTATTTGCATTTAATATCGAGCGAAATTTTAACTAAAAGGCGCGCATTTTAGAGCTTAAACAAAGAAATCAAGAATCTAATGTTCTTACTACCTATACGTTGTATCCATCAGGGAAGATACAGCGTATCCATAAAGATTCATACGCCGTATTTACTGGCGATTTATGAAAGATTCTGGAAGATATTTATCATGATCCCCACTCTAAGAAAATCCCAATACG
This sequence comes from Tanacetum coccineum, assembly GCA_026074375.1. Taxonomy (NCBI): domain Eukaryota; kingdom Viridiplantae; phylum Streptophyta; class Magnoliopsida; order Asterales; family Asteraceae; genus Tanacetum; species Tanacetum coccineum. Next base: position 15,845 of record BQNB010019760.1, on the reverse strand, counting down.
CCGTATTGAAAACATCCAATATGGTGTATCGACCTAATTCCAGACTCTATAAATACCAAACCATAAAAGGAGTTTTAGTATGTAAGTGAAGCCATAAACCATCAAGTTGACTGGTATATTTGCACAGCCCAATACGCATTCAATTAACATTTCTTTACTTTAATCATTCATATATGAAACCGTGTGTAATTTTACAAAGACTATCGGCTAATACCTTTAGGTATCAGCCATGTTTATGAAGATTTAATGTTTGGTTTGTCTATCTAGATTGTTTATTACTTGTTGTATGTTAATTATGTTTATCACATGATACTTGTTTATGTTTGAATATGCGTTTAATCTATCATTCAACTGGAACTAGCTCTATGGAGCAAGTAGGGTAGAGTCCAGGATAGAACTGCATATAGGTTATATGTGACTCTGGAATCATAAGATCGCAAATTTAACTCACTAGTGTCTCCCTCGGTTATGAAGGGTGGTATAGCTAAGCGGTGACTTAGGATTTACTAATGCATCCTATGACCTTGCTTAGAGCACTACTGATTACGGACTACCAGCATATATAATTCGATTGAACATAAGTGGGTAAAGTCTCGATGAGCTAGGGTTCAATATTCACTGATACTGGATTCCTAAGATAGATTATAATTAACTGATGTATGCTTATGAGACATTCATTAATTGTGACAGGATTAATTGAATAACATTTAGGAAGAAGTCTCGCCGAAACCTTGCGGATGATATAACACCAACATAATAATATATAACAACCCGCAATTTTTATCAATGTAAATATCCATCTATTAAGTTAGATGCAATGTACTATCTATCTATTATATATAAACCACCTTTTTCAGGGAAATTTTTTGCTTTATTACATTACTTGCATTACCAATATCTCAATATGCAATGTAACTTGCATATCTAAAGTTAACGAGCTCACACAACCTACCTATGACAATCATATGTCAAGCAAACATCATAATATATAAATTCAATATCTTAATATCATTTTTACAAAGTACATTACTCATATAATGTACCATTTATCAAGACAGGCTTTAAACCGTTATCATATACCTCTAAAACTCTAATTCCATGAAAAGTTAACATCTAAAGTGAATGTATAAACTACTAAAGCACAATTACAAGTAATATAACATATCATTAGAAATATAAACTCCCTCCAAGTCAAGGTACAAGTCCTTAAAAGCTCAATATATAAGTCATTAAGCATGATCTCCAAAATAGCCGTTTTACCTTCGTTTTCATTCTAATTTCTTCACCTTCACTTTTGTACAAGTTACTACACTCAATATAAAATTTGTAAACCCTAATTATTCTATTCATAAGCCTTAATATAACTTTTTACAATCAAAACCCTAATTCAAAACCCTAAACCCTAAAACCGAGCTAGTTTCTAAACCATGACCCGTTTCTTCATTTTTATCTATTGTAAACCCAAACCAGCACTCAAATAAGTTGTGATAACTTAATTTATAACATTTTAAATCATATTCCAAAATCATTTAATCATTTTACTTTAACTATATGCAAAACGAATCCAAGAAACCCTAATTGTGCCTTAAATGGAACTTTTGACCCATTTACTCATTTTTACCCATTTTAATCACAAACCATTAACCCAATTATGATCTAAACTCATAATATGAGCCTTTTAAACAATTATCTATCATCCTTGATCAAGAACATGCGAATTATAAGCTAGAAGACCCTAAACAAACCCTAATGTACCCTAAGTGATCCCGCGACTTGTTTCATTCATTTTCGATCCATTTTAACTCAAACCACTTACGAATTTCCATTGATAAACCTTGACACAAACCATGAGGACATGTATTTATCATTCTTTGATCAATGTATGCGAAATATAAGCCAAGAACAAGAGTTCGAGCCCTTATAAGCTCATACGAACCAGCGACCCATTCTTTTGCAAATTGACCCATTTTAAAGGCTCTTTTTGCAAAATATATAACACCTCATGTTTTAGGTCATTGTACAACGTTATGTAATTCACAATTTATTTTTAGGGTTTTACGCGTTTGCTTTTAAATCATAATCGTTAAG
>BQNB010019760.1:0-13628 GCA_026074375.1 Tanacetum coccineum | reverse complement strand
ATTGAGAACCAATTAAATCAAAAGGTTAAAACTATTAGATGTGATAATGGTACAAAATTCAAGAACAAGGACATTATTGAATTCTATGGGTCAAAATGGATTAAGAGGGAATACAGTAATGCCAAAACTCCACAACAAAATGGAGTTGCTGAGAGGAAGAACAGGATGAATGGAGTGTATCCTTGATGTGGGAATAGGACTAACATTCATAGTGATTAAACGTTTACATTAAGAAAGTGTTAAATGATTATTATGAGGATAATTATCAACTTTGTTCATCTTATTTTTATTGGTTACGTAAAATACTTACGTTTCGCGATAAAATGCGTTTCGGCATTCCCGGAAGCACCAAAACCTAACTACGCTTAAACGAATACCCACGATTATACCCAATACACAAAATAATCAAAATATCATCATATAAATGTGTATGTGGCCGGATTTCAAGTGATAAGACCAAGTAATATCTTGTTTGCATGACTATTTGCATGACTACTCTTCCTAAATATCTAGATATTATGAATATCAAAGGAACAAAGCCTTACACCTTTGTTACTACTTGACTACTTAGGAACCTTCCTATGAGTCCTTGACTAAGTCTCTTGTGTATATAAGGCCTTAGCTAGGAAGTATCTCACACATCTTTCATTTTCCAAAGTGTAAAATCAAACAAACTCTCCCATTTCCCTCTATACATCCCAGGCTCAAAACTCACCAAACCCCAATCCATTAGTTTGATTTTATATCATTATACAAGCATACACACATCATATTTAAGGTATTCTAAGAAGATTTCAAGGGTTGGTTAAGCTTTGAAAGGGTTTTATCAAGATATTGCAAGATTAGGGTTTTGGTTGAAATTAGGGTTTTCACCTTATATTTTCAAGCCAAGGTTGTTAATCACAAGGGTGTGATTGTTGTTCTTTCATCTACTCATCCATACAAGGTAATTTAAAAGCTTAATCATTTATAAACTAATATTTATGTGTTCATTGTGCTTATTTTGCTAAAATCACCATTTTAGGTTACATATTGAATATGTGAAATGGATTTTTACTTATGTTCTAATGTTGTGTGAACTTATTTACTTTGTTATATGGATGCTTATTATGATGTTAAAATAGTTAGATTATAACGCTTGTACACACTTGGTTACTGTATAAAATGATTATGTACAAATTAGGGTTTCTTTTATAAGTTGTGATTAAAAGTGAGGTTAGAGGACTTGTTGTCTTGAACCATGGATAAAATATGAACTAATGGACTTTATTATATGTAAGAATAGATATAAATGTTCGGTATAAAGTAGTTGTAATAAGGGTTTTGTTTTGAAGCTTAATGGTACAATAATCAGCTTTTTTTAAAAACTTGCCGTAATCACCAAAACTTCAAACTTTCTATTTTGGTTACGGAATTTGGAAGTTGCCCTATTAGGTTTTATAAAGATAGTACATCCTTATTAAGGATTCCATAATGATTAATAACTCGAAAAACGGTATTAATTACGAAGAAGATACAATAGTTACGAGTTTACGACGCTAATACTTTAATAAAACAAATTTTATAAAAATTACTATTCATGCCTAGTAACTTATACTTTTGTAAACATCAATAATAATATGATAAAAAACTTTCAATACGAGAACTGTTCGAAAGCATCGCTTTAAACTAATAAACGGAGCTATAAACGAATATGATACGACTAAAACGGGTTTTACGTTAATTTTTAAGTAATACAAACGTTTTTTAGCTGTTTCCATGAAAAGTAAAAACACTATGTCATCACAGAATCTCAAAAACTTAAAATGTGATTTATGATCACTCGTCTTTAATACGAAAGGTGAGCGGTAAGAAGCGTGACCGGACTCTTAAAACGACAAAAGTTAGTTATGGTCATTTTTACTAAAGGGTAAGTATAAATGTTTTTATTTATAAATTACGATTTTCACTAAACGATTAGTGGTGATATCGGCTATATTTTTAGAAATATTATGTTATTAGTTATCAAAGAGCTACTATTACTAGGGAATTTCATTAATGAGCTTCTTCGGATTGGCGATATTGACGAGTTGTTTGATTTACGATTTAAAGTGTCCTAACCCTGTACGTTCATGTCATGACCTCTTAATTATGATAGCCCGAACGATACCACGATGATAACTATATAGTATTATATATGGTTGTTGTTAGACAACGTACTTGAATACTGATTCGACCTATATTAACTAGGTTGCATTCGGGTGTTAGCGTGACGCGTTTTTATTTGGGATATTTTATTATCAATTTACTCACTCAAGGTGAGTTCATAGCCCTATGTTTTACAATTATTAATTACAAGTTTTTGAGGTGAGAAACATATGCATGTTTTACAAATTGGACGCAAGTGTACATTTTGTCTTGATTACGTTTTGCTAAGTAGCGATAACCCAATCTTGCCCATGAATCCTGAAATGTCAATTACTGGATGTGAGTGCGAATGATTATAGATAGATCTTTTGGATTGACCCACTGTTCGGGGTGACAAATAGTTTTTTTATCACTGGAAAACGAACGATTAATCATGTTCGGATTTTGGACTGTTACGGGTTGAACATCATCACGGACAAGTAGGCAATATTTATATATTGTATTCATTTATGTCGAGCTTCGGTGTCATGAGCTTAGGAAAACGTAATTACATTTTGTGATGTTGATCATGATTGCATTATCAGGGGAAAGTCCTTGCGGGTACCTGCATATACATTTACATAAAACCTATGAAATTTACAACTTTATGTTGACGTTTTAAATGCAATTGTTTTTCGAGAGTCTTTAAGCACGAGGTGCGGAATGATACATTGGTGGTTATATTTTGAAGTCATGCATTAAAGATTTAGTCGCATTACATTTTGTATATCTGTTATGGGCTGGAAATCTTTGTAATAATAACAAGTAAACAAGTAAAGCTTCGGGCTTTTGTAACACAACCTTTTATTAAATCCAATGTATCAGTTTTAAATGACTTTTTGGTCGTTCTTATATTATCTTGTGTTATTGATCTGAGAAGTAACACGCCCCGGACCCTTATTCCGCTGCGACCCAATTTGGGGGTGTTACAGATTGGTATCAAGAGCCAATGTTATAGAGAACCAGGTCAAATGTTTTTGCTGGACTATAACCGTTTTCAAACATTGCATTCATCAAAGGGGGTTTAGACCGGTTTTCACGGGACATACATACACAAATTGTGCATTAGTCGGTTAGGCTAGATGCATGCATGATTGATATACATGTTATGATATAAATGTATATTACTATAAGAGTCTTATATTAAATACTAATATAAGTTATGTTGGAGTTTCAGATACGGTTATGTCAGATTCGGAAGATTCCACGGTCACCTACACGGCAGTGTCCAGTCCATTTGAGGATGGGTCAGACATTGGTTCACCAGGAGTCGATGGACCACCCATTATGCCAGAGGACCCATATGCTTACATAATGGCTGCTTATCAGGTTCCACCATCGCCTGACTACATACCTGGCCCTGAGGTTCCACCATCGCCTGACTACATACCTGGCCCCGAGGAGCCGCAATCACCTCCCCCACTGGACTTTGTTCCTGAGCCGATGTACCCTGAGTACATACCACAGGAGGATGAGATACTCCCGGCCGAGGAGCAGCCACTACCTGCTGCTGCCTCACCCACTGCAGATTCACCAGGATATGTTCCTGAGTCTGATCCGGAGGAGGAGCCGGAAGAGGACGATGAGGATCCAGCTGATTACCCTGCTGATAGGGATGATTATGATGATGATGATGATTAGGATGAGGACGAGGATGAGGATGAGGAGGAGGAGGAGGAGGAGCACCCAGCTCCGGCCGACTCTGTCCCACCTGTACACCGTATGACTGCCAGGATATCTATTCGGGATGAGCCATCCATATCACTTCCTCCTAGGGAAGAGGTCGAGAGACTTCTTGCCTTAACCACCCCACCACCATCACCACTTACTCCACTATCATCTCCTTTACCACATATACCATCTCCCCCATTTCCAGCATCACCACCTGCTAGTCCTATTCGCCCGTTGGGCTATCGGGCTGCTATGATCCGGCTGAGAGCCGAGACACCATCCACTTCTCATCCATTACCACTACCTACTTCATCACCACTTTTGCAGTTACTATCTTCTGACCACAGGACAGACAGGCCCGAGATTACACTACCACCTCGGAAGAGGTTAGGTATTGACCTTGGTCCTAGGTACGAGATTGGAGAGAGTTTAGCTATAGCCGCCACTAGACCGATTGGAGGTCGTAGGGCAGACTATGGGTTTGTCGATACTATGGATACCGAGACCAGACGACGGAGAGTCGAGGAGGTCGGCTATAGGATTAGAGATGTTTGGATAGACCCGAGAGAGGCTGTTGAGGAGGTAGCACCGATGACCCTTGGAGGGGTCAATACTAGGGTGACTAAGCTTACTGCAGTCAGGAGCAGGACACGCAATGATATCTAGTGTGATAGAGGATACTTCAAGGTACAGGCAGCCCAGATATATTCAGAGTGTTGAGACATTGGTTGATGATAGTCAATACCACTATAAGACTGCACGACTACTAGATCAGGAGGCTCTGGTTTCCCGAGAGGCATGGGGACGCTCCATAGAGGTTAGCTATATGACACGTTCAGAGATTTTGGCATTACGTTTTGTAGTGCTAGGTCCAATCAGGCGAGTGAGTGATTTCACAGTTGCAGGCAGCTGACCGTAAGAGTCAGGTTGTGACTTTAGAGATGCTACAGGCAGACTACCAGAGGCAGGTCCAGTTGACTAAGGCATTAGAGTTGCTGAAAGGACTAAAGGACTCAGATAGCGGAGTTATGAGGCTGCTATGGACCGTTAAAAGTACGGCACAGCCTGTAGGCACCAGGAGGTTATGTAGCCAGTTCCATAGATTTGGTTTATTATTAGTAGCTTTGTTATGCAGCCGATTAATTTTTATGGGTTTTTCCCAGCTAGCAGACTGTATTAGATTATTTTGTTTTGTTTGCTTACCCAGTATAGGTCTTTTGTTCAGAATTATCTATCTTGTCCAACATTACTAAGTGTTCACGGGTATATCCCGCTAGTATGCTTTAGGTTGTTTCTTTTGTCTTGTAACCTAGGTGTAGTAATACCATATTGGTCTGAATCCTGAACTGTATGTTTTTCCAAGTTATATATGAAATGGACGGATTACGTTATCTATGAAATCGAATTTATTATAAATGAATGTCGATTTGGTTATACCATGGTTAATTTCAATAACAAGTTGTACACTTCATGTGTGATGTTTGAGTCATTTTTATTTATGTGTATATGTTATGTCATTAGTTATGGATTTTATGAAATCTAACGGGTATTATGTTTTCTTTGATTTAGAAAATGGTTACCAAAGGAAGGACCACGAGGTTAAACCCGGTGCAAAACACCAACACCAGTCACAAACACTCATACCACTACATCTGTCACCAATGCCCAAATTCAGGCAATGATTAACGAAGGCGTTACTGCTGCACTGGCAGTACGTGATGCAACCAGGAATGGCGATTATAGCATACTTAAGGATACGGGTGCCAAAAGGCCTGTGCAAGTTTCTTGTGAATGCACCTACCCAGAATTCTAAAATGCCAACCCTTGAACTTCAAGGGCACTGAGGGAGTGGTTGGACTCACTCAGTGGTTCGAAAAGATGGAGTCTGTTTACAGCATAAGCAATGATACTAGTAGGCATGACAGTGTCAAATTTGTAAGTGTACTCCTGCAAGAAAATGCTCTTACATGGTGGAACTCTCATGTTAAGACCACTACTCCTGAAGCTGCCCATACAATGCCATGGAGGACACTGAAAAAGATGATGACAAACAAATACTACCCAAGGGGCGAAGTTAAGAAGCTGGAGTTCGAAAGTGAATTTAAAGGGAAGGGTTACGATGTGGTAAACCTATAGCCAGTGTTTCCAAGATCTGGCACTAATTGTGCGATCGGATGTTTACGGAAGAATAGACCATAGTTGAGGAAATTATGTCGGTGGCTTGGCCCGACCGATCCATGGTAGTGTGTTGGCCAAACTAAGCCAAAAACTATGCAGGATGCCATTGAGTTCGCCACTGCTATGTACAAGAAGCTCAACCCTTGGGCTCTGTAACGTCAGGCGACAACAAAGAATGTAAGATGACACCGCCAGGAATTAACCAAGAATTCAGCAACCAAACAAGAGACAAAACATTGGGGAAGAGGATTTGCCGCAGGAAATAGGTGGACAGGAGACCATACCAGGAGGGGCACTAGACCTCTGTGTTCCAATGTAAAAACTATCACCATGATGGTCCTGTGCTCCAATTGCCACAAGTGAAACGGATTTGGTCATTTATCTCGTTCGCGTGATACCAGGAAGGAATCCCCAAATGTTAAACTGGGGCTAATCAGAGGGCAAACGTTTGTTTTGAATGTGTGCCTAAAGGGCCCATTTTTAAGGAGGGATTGTCCAAAATTGAAGAACAAACAAAACGGGGTAATCGGGTTGGGAAATGCTAAGGTCAGGCAATGGTAGATGCACGTGGGCAATGTAGGGGACAAACCCGAACAACAATGTCGTTACGGGTACGTTTCTCCTAAAAAACGATATGATCTATTTTAACTTTATACCGGTGCTGTAGGAGTCTATGTTTCTACTGCATTTTGCTCTCGAATGTTATCACTCCAACTACCATTAGATCATGATTATAATGCTCGAACTAGCTCGACGGGGCAAATATGTTAGGTTTTTTAAACACTATTATTCGATGGTGGTACGTTAAACTTCTTAAATCATCCTTTCAACACTATACCTAATGCCGTAGAAACAGGTTATAGTTTTGACGTGTTATTGTTATGGATTGGTTGGCAATACAGTACCTACGTTATTATCTGTGCGGAAAGATCGTTCGTTATTCCTTTGGAAAAGAAATTTTAATCGTGCGGAGGTGATGGTTAGCAAGCAATGAACATGGGACCGATTAAACATAATTCTCGTGTACTTAAGGCTCAAAGAGTATTTAACGAAAGGGATGTCATGTATTCTTAGCAAATATACCGCAACCAAAGACGAAGACAAGTAAAGGGGAAGGAAAACGACTTGAAGAATGTGCCAGTTGTTCAAGAATTTCCTAAAGTTTTTCCTGAGGACTTGCCGGGTATACCACCCACTCGACAAGTGGAGTTTCGAATCGATTTGGTACCTGGTGCTACACCTGTAGCACGGGCACCATATAGATTAGCACCGTCTGAAATGAAGGAACTAGCGGAGCAACTACAGGAACTTACGGACAAAGGCTTCATAAGACCAAGTTCCTCACCCTGGGGAGCTCCGGTTTTGTTTATAAAGAAGAAAGATGGGTCTTTCCGGATGTGCATCGATTACAGGGAATTGAACAAACTGACAGTAAAGAACTGTTACCCACTCCCAAGGATCGATGACCTATTCGACCAGCTGCAAGGGTCGAGTATTTATTCAAAGATCGTTTTAAGGTCAGGGTATCACCAGTTGAGGGTTGGGGTTCCGAGAAGAAGACATTCCAAGACTGCATTCAGGACTCGATTAGGTCACTATGAATTCCAAGGTCATGTATTTCTGGTTTGCTAATGCACCGACCTTGGTCATGACCTTTTGAACTGGTGTGGGGTAAACCGTTTCTAGACAAGTTTTGTATTGTCTACATCGATGCATTTTGATTACTATCAAAGTAGAAGGATCATGAAGAGCAACCTTAGGCGATCTTGAAACTTGCTTAAGAAGGGAAGAATTGCTACTCAAGTTCTCCAAGTGTGAATTCTGGATCTCCAGGGTACAATTCCTCGGTCACGTGATTGACTGTCAAGGTATTCACGTTGACCCTGCCAAGATTGAATCTATCAAAGATTGGGCGTCTCCTAAAACCCCAACAGAGATTCGCCAATTTTTGGGCTTTCGGCTATTTTAGAAGATTAATCGATGGGGTTTTCAAAGATCGCCATGTCTAATGACCAAACTAACTAGAAGAAAGTGCCAAGTTGGAGTGGGGCGTTAAACAAGAAGCATCTTTTTAAATGTTATGCATAGCAGAAGCGGTGCAGTGGATTATCCTGGCATTTTCCGAGGGAAGCGAAGATTTCATCGCATACTGCGATGCTTCAAAGAAGGGTTTGGGCGCTGTGTTGATGCAAAGAGAAAAAATATGGTGTTCGTCTTTTGATTCTCGCCTGTTTATTATTTTGAAATGATACTATACGACTATGATTTAGAACTGGGGGCTTGTAGTAGTGTTCGTCTAAAGATTTGGATGACTATCATGTACGGAACAAGTGCACGGTGTTCACTGGATCACAAGAGGTTTACACATATTCTTGTTCAGAAGGCATTAAATTGAGGCAACGTCGCTGGTTAGAGTTGTGAGTGATTACGATTGCAAAATTCGTTAACCCAGGGAAGGCGAATGTTGTTGATGATGCTCTAAGCAGGAAAGATACGAGAAACCACTATAGGGTTTGGGCCTTAGTGATGATATTGGATTGGATCTTCCTAACAAATCTTGAAAGCTCAGACTGAAAGCACGAAAGTCGGAGGAGAAGAACATCATGAAGGAGGTTGTTGGGGGTATATGGGTTGAGAATTCAAACAGATCGATGAAACTTAGAACGGAAAAAAAAGTTGGAACCACGTGCGGATGGGAACTTGAGCTTAAATGGAGGAGTTGGTTACCATGTTATGGTTGACTTATAGGACTGTGATCATGCACGAGTCCCCCACAATTCTAAATACTCTATTCATCGGGGTTCTGACAAGATATACACTGGATATTGAAGAAAACTTATACTGGTGGCCTTTTTTGAAACAGACTAAACATCGCCACCTATGTTAGCAAATGTTTGACCTGTACTAAGGTCAAGGCCGAACATCAGAGACCATCGGGTTTGTTAGTGCAACCCGAGATACCTCAATGGAAGTGGGACAACATCACGATGGATTTTGTCATGAAGCTTCCTAAGTCGTCACAGGGTTATGACACTATTTGGGTGATCGTTGACCGACTTACAAAGTCTGCCATTTTTATGCCAATGAGGGAAACGGATCCTATGGATAAACTAGCAAGAATGTACCTAAAGGAGGTAGTCACGAAGCATGGAATACCTGTTTCAATTATCTGTGATCGTGACCCTCGGTTCGCATCAAATTTCTAGAAGTCACTTCAGAAGGCTTTGGGTACAAGTTTGGATATGAGTACTGCATATCATCCGCAAACCGACGGACAAAGCAAGAGAACCATCCAAACTCTCGAGGATATGCTACGTGCTTGCGTAATCGACTTTGGAAATGGTTGGGTTAAACATTTGCCATTAGTCGAGTTTTCATACAATAACAGTTATCATGCTAGCATTAAGGCTGCCATTTTTGAAGCACTTTATGGTCGAAAGTGTCATTCACCCGTGTGTTGGGCCGAGGTTGGACAAGTTCAACTCACTGGTCCAGAATTAGTGCAAGAAACAACGGAGAGGATCATCCAGATTAACAGAGGATTTCAAAACCGTCCTAGTGATCGACAAAGAGCTACGTGATTTTTTAAAGCGTAAACCGATGGAGTTTCAAGTTGGAGATAAAGTTATGCTTAGGTTTTGCCCTTGGAAAGGGGAGGTGTATGTTTTGGCAACGGGGGAAGTTAAACCCTATATGTGTCGGACCTTTTAAGGTGTTGATAATGTTGGTGCAGCCAGTTTGCTTACAAACTTGAGATTCATCAAGAGCGGAGCAGGGTCCACAATACGGGGGGGGGTTTCATGTATCTAATTGAAGAAATGACTTGAAGAAATGTTATTCTGACGATCCATTAGTCGTTCCGTTGGAAGGACTCTAAGTGGATGACAAGCTTCATTTTGTTGAAGAGCATGTAGAAATCATGGATCGTGAAGTCAAACAATTAAGGCGAAGTCGTGTCCTAATTGTCAAGGTTTGATGGAACTCTAGGCGGGGTCCTGAGTTTACATGGGAACGTGAAGATCAATTCAGGAAGAAATATCCACACTTTTTCGCCAAGACCGCACCGTCATCAAGTGCCGTGTCATAAGCCTTGAGGACAAGGCACATTTAATAGGGGAAGACTATAACACCTCATGTTTTAGGTTATTATACGACATCATGTAATTCATAATTTATTTTTAGGGTTTTACGCGTTTGCTCTTAAATCGTAATCGTTAAGCTAAATCGCGTAAACTAAAAATGATCATTCAATGTAAACGGGCATTAAACGATTAAACGTTTACATCAAGCAAGTGTTAAATGATTATTATGAGGATAATTATCAACTTTGTTCATCTTATTTTTATTGGTTACGTAAAATGCTTACGTTTCGCGATAAAATGCGTTTCGGCATTCCCGGAAGCACCAAAACCTATCTACGCTTAAGCAAATACCCACGATTATACCCAATACACAAAATAATCAAAATATCATCATATAAATGTGTATGTGGCCGGATTTCAAGTGATAGGATATCTTGTTTGCATGACTACTCTCCTAAATATCAAGGGAACAAAGCCTTACACCTTTGTTACCACTTGACTACTTGCCCTAGGAACCTTCCTATGAGTCCTTGACTAAGTCTCTTGTGTATATAAGGCCTTAGCTAGCAAGTATCTCACACATCTTTCATTTTCCAAAGTGTAAAATCAAACAAACTCTCCCATTTCCCTCTATACAACCCACGGCTCAAAACTCATCCCAAACCAAATCCATAGTTTGATTTTATATCATTATACAAGCATACACACATCATATTTAAGGTATTCTAAGAAGATTTCAAGGGTTGGTTAAGCTTTGAAGAGGTTTTAACAAGATATTGCAAGATTAGGGTTTTGGTTGAAATTAGGGTTTTCACCTTATATTTTCAAGCCAAGGTTGTTAATCACAAGGGTGTGATTGTTATTCTTTTCTCTACTCATCCACACAAGGTTATTTAAAAGCTTAATCATTTCATAACTAAGATTTTATGTGTTCATATGCTCTATTTAGCTAAATCACCATTTAGGATACTTTTGAATATGTGAAAGGGATTTTTACTTATGATCAATGTTTTGTGAACTTATTTACATGTTATATGGATGCTATTATGATGTTAAAATGAAATTATAACTCTTGTACACACTTGGTTAAGTATAAAAATGAATATGTACAAATTAGGGTTTCTTTTATAAAGTTGTGATTAAAAGTGAGGTTGAGGACTTGTTGTCTTGAACCATGGATAAAATATGAACTAATGGACTTTATATATGTAAGACATAAGATATAAATGTTGTAAAGTAGTTGTAATAAGGTGTTGAAGCTTAATGGTACAAAAATCAAGCTTAAAACATGCCGTAATCACAAAACTTCAAACTTTCTGTTTTGGTTCGAATTTGGAAGCAGCCATATTAGGTTTTATAAAGATAGTACATCTCATAAGGATTCCAAAATGATAAGAAACTCGAAAAACGGATTAATAACGAAGAAGATACACTAGTTACGAGTTTACGACGCTAAATACTTTATAAAACAAATTTTATAAAAATTACTATTCATGGCAGTAACTTATACTTTGTAAACATCAATAATATGATAAAACTTTCAATTACGAGAACGTGTTCGAAAGAATCGCTAAAAACGGAGCTATAACGAATAAGATACGACTAAAACGGGTTTTACGTTAATTAAAAGTATAAAAACGATTTTATAGCTGTTATGAACAGTAAAAACACTATTCATCACAGAATCTCAAAAACCTAAAAATGTGATTTTATGATCACTCGTCTTAATACGAAAGCGTGGGCGTAAGAAACGCGAGAAACGGACTTAAAACGACAAAGTTATGTCATTTTTGCTAAAGGCGTAATTATAAACGTTTTTACTTTATAAATACGATTTCACTTAAACGATTAGATGGTGATATAGCTATATAGAAATATATATGTTATTAGTTATCAAAGTGCTATATTACTAGGGAATTTCATAATGAGGCTTCTTCGGATGGCGTATTGACGAGTTGTTGGATTTACGATTTAAAGTGTCCTAACTCCTCGTACGTCATGTCATGACCTCTTAATTATGATAGCCCGAACGATAGTACGATGATAACTATATAGGATTATATACAGTTGTTGTTAGACAACATACTTGAATACTGATTCAACCTATATTAACTAGGTTGCATTCGAGCGTTAGCGTGACGCGTTTTTACTTGGGATATTTTGATAATCAGTTTACTCACTCAAGGTGAGTTCATAGCCCCATGTTTTACTGGTTTTACATATATTTTTAGGGTGAGAAACATATGCATGTTTTACAAATTGGACGCAAGTGTACATTTTATCATGATTACGTGTTGCCTAAGTAGCGATAACCCACTATGCCCATGAATCATGAACTGTCAATTACTGGAATGTGAGCGCGAATGATTATAGATAGATCTATTTGGGATTGACCTCCCCGTTCGGGTGACTAGCTATCACTGGAAATGAACGTATATCATGTCGGATTTTGGATGTTACGGGTTGAACATCATCACGGGCAATGTAGGCAATATTTATATATTGTATTCAATTATGTCGAGCTTCGGTGTCATGAGCTTAGGCAAACGTAATTGCATTTTGTGATGTCTGCATCTGTTGCATTATCACTGGGAAAGTCTTGCGGTCCTGCATATACATTTACATAAACCTATGAAATTCACCAACTTTATGTTGACGTTTTTAAATGCAATGTTTTTCAGGAGGTCATTAAGCACGAGGTGCGAAGGATACATTGGTGGTTATATTTTGAAGTCATGCATTAAAGATTTAGTCGCATTACATTTTGTATATCTGTTATGGGCTGGAAATCTTTGTAATAATAACAAGTAAACAAGTAAAGCTTCGGGCTTTTGTAACACATACTTTATTAAATCCAATGTATCAATTTTAAACGACTTTTTGGTCGTTCTTATATTATCTTGTGTTATTGATCTGAGAAGTAACACGCCCCGGACCCTTATTCCACTGCGACCCAATTTGGGGGTGTTACAATACTATTTTCGAAGAAGATATCGTATGAGCCGGAGACTATTTCTAAAAATTGCCGAAGGCATTAAAACTTATACGATCGATCCTCTTCCAAAGCATTTTAAATTCTTTACAGTTTGACCCAATGCTACGGGTCGAATGAGTCTTAGTGTTATTATGAAATGCAAAGCCGCCATACACCAATTGACATACAACAAGACACCTGATGTGTTTGATGAATATTTGCAAATAAGTGAGCATACTGCACGTAATTGTCTATTATATTTTTAATAAGTGCATTATTGATTTGTACACGTCGAAGTATTTAAGAAAACCAACGTTGGAAGATGTTGAAAAACTATATACTAAAGATGATAATGTTCATGGTTTTCCGAGAATGCTTGGAAGCATTGACTGTGTGCACTGGAATGAAGAAATTGTACAGTATCATGACAAGAATAATACGGTAGGGGTGATAAAAATACCCAACTATAATGCTTGAAGCTGCTGCTTCGCAAGATTTGTGGATTTGGCATGCGTTTTTTGGGGTAGCGGGTGAAAATAACGATATTTATGTTTTAG
>BQNB010019759.1:0-66394 GCA_026074375.1 Tanacetum coccineum | reverse complement strand
TGATTAAACCTATTTTGACCATTGTTTTGCACCGGAGCAAAACCTGGTTGTGCCATTTGATTACTAACACGGTTTGGAGGTGCAACTTGATTGTAAGTACTCGTAGTTGCACAAACACTAGCTTGATTGTTATCGGTAGTCGGACAATTGTACCAAGAATGAGCACCACCACAAGTAACGCAAGTTTCCTCAACCGCTTTAACCGGAGCGGGAGTGACAACTTTTTTAGAAACAATCTCAACTAAGGTTGAAATTAGATCCGCAAGCTTATCAATTCTCTCATCCGTTTTACTAACATTTTCCCTAGAAGTCGTATTCGTCCTAGAAACATTCGATTTATTACGTGAATAACAAACTTTTGATTTGTTCTCAATTATGTTCAAAGCTTCTCTAGTCGTCTTACTCAAAAGATTTCCACCCGCCGCGGCATTTAAGGAGTCTTGATCATTGTCGTTTAAACCATTATAAAAGGTATCAACTTGAGTTAACTTCGTAAATCCGTGGTGAGGACAAGCTCTAAGCATTTCCTTAAATCGTTCCCATGCCTCACTAAAAGTTTCCTCGAATTTTTGTGTAAAACGAGAAATTTCATTCTTTAAGTGAGTGGTTTTCGAAGGAGGGAAAAATTGATTCATAAATTTGGTTACGAGATCCTCTCAAGTCAAGAACGAATTAGGTGGTTCTTTCTCGTACCAAACTTTAGCGGCTCCCTCGAGTGAGTATGAAAACACCATAAGCTTAATAACATCATTCGGCACATCTCTAAATCGTAAAGTCGAGGTAATCCTTTTGAAACTATTGATATGAGCATGGGGATTTTCCCTCTCATATCCGTGAAACGGGTTAGCTTGAACTAGTTGTAACAAATTTGTCTTAATCTCAAAATGATCCGCATTAATTTCTGGTAAAACGATAGCTTCTCCATACCCTTCCGTGGGTGCACAGAGCAGTTCTTCCATTGTACGTTCCGCCATTGGTGCAACTTCAACGATAGTACGAAGCTCGGGTTCGACTATGTTTGGAACACGATTCCTATTTCGACGTCTCGGAATGGTGACGTTTGAATTATTTGGAAAATAGGAATTTCTAGTGCGCATGCACTAAACAAACAAATGAAATGAGAAAAGGAAATATTTTTGTTTACCGAATAATCAACAAACTTAGGGTAACTCTCTTAAGTAAAATAAATTTTACAAAAGAGGTGCGCCTTTTTCGTAAGTGACACAAACGGTAAAAAAAATTAATCTTTGGTTCGGGAACTTATTAATGGATAATACCTCAATTGAAGGTATTATTTGTTGGTGTTCTTTTACCAACTTTGTAAAATTTTATATTCACAAATTAACGAGAAAAATTGAAAAATCCGGAAGAGCAAATATTTTTGTCTTTTTGTTTTTAAACTTTTACTTATACTAAAAAGAAAAGAAAAATATTTTTTACTTTTTATATTTTTAATTTTTTTGTATTTTTTATTTTCTTAAAAGCGTAACTTTCGAAGACGAAAGGTTCTCCAAATCACGATCAACAAACTTCAAACGAAGGAATCTTAATCACAAATCCCCGGCAACGGCGCCAAAAACTGATCGTTATCAATTATATACACGTATAATGATATAAGTATAGAAAATTACCAAACTACCCTTGAGGACAAAGGAAGAAAGGAAAATTCTCACAATTATATATAATAATACGTATATTTACCGGTAAGTGATTACCGGGTCGTATTCCTCGAAGATTTATGAAATTGAGACCACGTTTGTTGTTTGGACAATGATTTGAATTGGTTCAAAGATGATTTGTTTCCTAAAATCCTAAAAGTGAGCAATTTAAAGGACAATTAAACCTAACTTTAATAACGGGAAATTAAACCTTAACTAAAAACGCAAAACGGGAACCCTAAATGGTGATTAAAAACCCTAAATTTCCAAAATTAAACCTAAAATGAATTTTTCACTTTTAATAGACTCTAATTGACTAAAAAGTAAGTTTAAAGAAAACTAGAACAAAAACGGAGTTGAATTGAGCTTAAAAATACAAAAAACGTGAACGGAAACGAATCTCGTTCTTTAAAAATTGAAATTTTGCAATTTTAACCCTACGAAAGCAAAACTAATTTTCCTAGAAACTATATGATAAAAGAAAATTTTCTAAAAAAGATTTATATTTTTTTGATTATTTTTCTATTTTTTATGAATTTTTAAAGTTTTTAATAAAAATAAATGTTTAAAAATACTAAACTAATTATAAAAATTCTGAAAAAATTATAGAAAGTAGCTTGAACTAAGAGGAATCTAGGAAAAATAAGCTCGGGAACACAGCTTATCGAATAAGCTGCGAAATAAGCTAAAACAGCTTATTATACTAATATGCCTAAAATGTATATAAAAGATAGATAATGCAAAGGTATAACAGATGAGCTATTGTAGCATGATGGTTGTGTGTGTGGGGGATAAAACACTTGGTGAGGGTGGTAGAGGTCCCGGGTTCGAGCCTTGCTCACCCGGGGCTTCCCACTTTCCCAAGTGTTTTAATTTTTTCCATTTTTTATAACTTTTTAAAACTCTTAAAAATAAGCAACTTTTGTAAAACAACTTTTTTACAAACCTAAAATAAGCCCTCAAATAACAGTCGAAGACAGAATAAGCAAATCCTAATAAACCTATAAAATGCAAATTGTTTGGCTTTTTAAGAAAACCCCAAAAAATTTTAAAGGCCCCCTTATTTTATAAGGGAGAAAAAAGTTTTTAAATAAAAATATGCCTTAAAAAAGAAAAAAAACCCCTCCACCCCCAAGAAAAAAAATTAAAAGCTATACTAAATAAGCACATAAGAGCTAAAAATAAGCACAATTGATAAGCTAGAATGACAGAAGAGCTAAAAAGCTTAAAAACACTTAAAATTTTACACTAGAAAGCAAATTAAGCCCCCCCCCACAAATAAGAAAATGACAAGACTAAATAAATGCAAAAATGGACATTATACAACCATAAAAAAGCAAACTAAACCTAAATAATACCGATAACAATAAGCAGATAAGCTAAAATAAAGAAATAAGCTCTTTTAGTGTACCACTTTTTACCAAACCGCCCTTAAGGCACTTGAGCTTATTTTTAATGAAGCCTAAAGGATCCTTATGGAACTTTTAGGCTTATTGCCACTACAAAAGTACCCCTAAAATTACTAATTAAATCAACTTTTTAAAACCATTTTTTTTTTTTTTAGAAATTCAGGAGCTAATAAAAAAAGGCTGTTGAAAACATTATTGTACACTAAGAACACTTATCTACTTTGAGTTTCTGAATTGAACAGACAAAAAGCTTATTTTAAGCTAAAACAGATATGCTAATGAACATATTTTTGAAAACTATTTGAAATAGATAACCAATACCCCTAGATCTACTTAAGCTAAAATACAAAACCAAAGAACAAAATTACTAACAGAAATTTGGATCATTAAAACAGCTACTTGTTCCTTTTTAAATTTAACTATCCTGGTGCAGTTTGCATCTAAATGAACCAAACCTTTACTCTAACTAGTGCAGGGGCATTATGAAAACATTGCTTTAACATAATCAAACACTAATTTTAGTACAAATAAGGCAAAAGTCTAACACTAAAATTATTGAAGCTTTTAATTATTCAACATAGATCTAAACAGATTTGAGCTTAAATTAAACTAACTTATGAAAAACCTTGATAATTCTTAACTAGCTAATAAATATCGAGTTCAACAAACTTAGTTAAGAGATTAAAACCAACACCAAAGATCCAAAGTCTTAAGCATACTAACTTGTAGTTAGTACTGCTGACCCAAACACCCCTTTAAAATCAACCAGCTTCATTTTAAGCTTTTGATAATGAGATTTAAGATGAAATTTGCCAATACCAGATATCAATTAACTTTTAACAGACCTAATGAACTTATACCAATAATCAAATAAGCCAGAATCATTAAACTAATCACTATACTAATATTTTTGAATTTTTATTAATTTATGAGACTAAATAAAGAAAACTAAAATCTAGACTATAAGACTTAAGAACAAGATAATAAGACATAATCATGTAAGCACAATAATACAATAATAAAGCCCAATAAGCAAGAAATAAGCTAAACATAAGAAAATGCAGTTTTAAACTAAGGAATCATGGACAGAAAAGGAAAAATGAAACTTACAAATGCCTTAGCTAAACAAAGGCTTAATTTGCTCAAAGAGCTGTCAACAAGCTCTAGCTTATCACAAGGATAAGCTAGTAAAGTCCAATAAGCTCTTCCAGAGTAAGCTTATCATCCAAGCAACAAAAATCCATATTAAAGCATCAGATATTACCTGATTTTGATTGTTTTAAGTAGATTAATGATTACAAAACTTGACTCAATATAAGCTTAGGGAGACTTAAAGCTGAGACGAGATTATTAGAGCTTTATGTAACGTAACAGCTTAATAAACAAAGTTTAAAACAAGTGAGCTTGTGTAAAGAGTAAAGAGCAGAAAAGAAAACCTAATTTAATAAAAACAAGCTGATTACAATACTGAGAATAGAAATTACATTAAGTAAATATTAAGCTAAAACATTTTGAAAGGAAATTACAAAAGCTAAATTTAATAAGCTGAAAATTCATCTAACTAACTAACTCCTCATCCTTGTGGTGGTAAATTACTCTCTAATTATTAAGTCCTTAGGTGAAGCTTCTAGGAGCTAGCCCGCTCCTCTTATCCATGATCTTAGCCCTTAATTAATTTCCAACCATTGGATTCCCATTCATCACTATTGGATTCAATGATGAGCACACAGATTGCCAACGTAACATTCTGTGTGTCAGACCCTTTGTGCTTCTTTTGGCTAGGATTTAGTGTAAAATTCCAATCATTGGTGTGCTTCTTTCAATGCCCACGTGTCCTCCTTGTGGTGTCTTGGCCAATGAGAGGCTTTTTGTGACATCTAACTCTGCCACATAGTACCTTGGTACTCGAATCATAGAGCCACATCATCAAATTGCCATTTACCCTTTGATTTCGAGCTAGGTAAATACAGTGAAGAAATGAATAATAGTAAAAACGACTTCCCGCACCTTTTTCATTCTTTTTATACCTTTGTTTGACCCAGGTGTGAGGGTTGACTTTGGGCCCGGGTTTTATAGAAAATGGAATTGAGCCGGGAATTTGGGCATTGTTATAAGGTTGTGCTATAAAGATAACGACCGTTATCTCTTTATTATAAGGTAGGGTTTAGGGACTTTTGGTGAAATTAGTGTTATAACATTATGTTCATATTGGGAATCTTGAGAGGATTTTGTCTTTTTTGTGGTTTGACCAAATGTTACCAAGGATTTGACTATTTTGACCATTGATAATCGTGACTTCCGGCTCTGATTGCACTCATATCCGTTTCCCGTGTCCGATCCGTGTTTGTCCGGTTTTTGACCTTTTCTTGTGTTAATTGTAATATCCTACCTACACAATCACAAAGACAAAACACGCAATATACAAGCATTTTAAAGCACAATTATTATCTTTTTAGAGATATTTTATTGATATAGAAAGGATAAGTGATTTCTCACATATCAGAAATTCCCCAAGACTAAGTGATTGTCGTGTCCCACGCTATATTATATGCTCTAAAACCAAATCCCTCAAAAAACTTCCCCAAACTAAATCTTGAAAAGTACTAAAGACTTTTGTGAGGGATGTTACGAAATCACAAGTCCCATAAAAACACCCCATATTTCCATTTTTTCAAACTTAATCCAATTTTTTAGTTCAGAGTAATTAACTTTGATATTCCGACTTCCGTTATTTCCATAACCGTTAGGGAATATAAAACAAGAAGATTATCGATCCGGGAATGCACCTCAAAGAGATAAAACCATCTGTTCCCCAAGACTTTTTCCACTTATCCAAACCAAGCTTAAAACGAAATAATAGCTAAATATCAGTTAAGATGCTAACACTACTCTTATTTGCAAATTATGAATTTTTCACTCCTGACAATTATTATATCTTAGGTGAATGTGCTATTTTGAATTTCAACCATGCATCAACGTTTTGCAAAATACTATGCTTCATGTTCCACCCAAGAATAATGAGTTTGAAGGCGAGATCATCCCATGTAGCGACTTTCGTCTCGGCACATCCCAACCTTGCGGCCAAGTGACCAGGCTTTTGACACCCCACAGAGACTAGTATCGGGACTCACGGACCTAAGGTTTCAAAAACTCTAGGTTTCTCGTATATGCATAGCTTTAAAATAGAATAGTCAAAATTCAAAAGCATATTTGAATTTAACAAAAAGAAATCTATTTATTACTTCAAACTTAATAATTATAACCTTTAACCTTTTAGAAGGCTGCAACATCGGTTGTGAGCCGGCAAGATGCAGCAAACTTTTATCAGTCTCGGATTTTATTCTTACCTATGTGCATTCTTTAGAAGACACCAATCGGTTGTGAGCCGGCAAGATTTGTAGTAAACTTTATCAGCCCACAAGTTTATTTATATTTTTATTATTATTCTTTTTTTTACTTTATATATAGAACCTACTTTTAAAAATTCAAGTATAAGTTTGAACGAAGATAAAATTTTGCTAAATATATTACTATAAAAATTAATGATTAAGTTTAATCTCCAAAAACATCACGTATATTAAATCCGGTTAAGAAGCTTATGGGAGAAAAAGTCACAGATCTACAAACATGACACTAAGATTCAACTAATCCTTCAAGGCACTAAAGTGTTTGAAAGAATCCTCTCAGAGTCCAAAGTTTTAATTCATAAAAACTTGATGATTTAGAGGTAAATTACAAGTTTAGGGGAGGATTGTTGGGAATTAAAATTCTTTACACTTAGTACTGCCAAGAGTAAAAGTTTGTATTGTTTAGATTATAACTACCAGTACTAACTAATTAGCACTGCTAGTGTAAAAGTTAGTACTGCCAGTACTAACTTAATACTGCTGAAGAGAACTTAATATTGCTAAAGACTTAAGACTGCCAGAAGAAGATAATGGCTGCATGAAGATAAAGACGTGTGAAGAGATATGTATGGACTTATTCAAAGTGTATATCTTATAAAGTTAGAAATCTATGTATATGATTAGAATTATAGAAGATCTTGAGTATCTTCAAAGATTTGTAGTTATCTTGTAAAGGACTCCTTGGTGTATAAAAGGAGATCCTAGGTTATGGTTATCATATATATTTCATTGAGGTGCTTGCATGCTTCAAGGTGGTAAACATGGTACTTGACAGTGGACTAGTATTATGCATTCATATTAATATTGAAGTTTTTGGTTATATCATTATTGATTCAAGTTTACTGTTTCATTGATATTTCTTCTAAGTATTAAAAGAGTAAGTTTCCTCATACTCTTTAGTATTCACAAAGTTTTTACCATTTGTTGTTTTAGATTTATCCAAAGTAACATAATCTTTACAAGCTAAAGAATAGATCTTGAGTTGGGATCAACATGAATATTGTAAAATGTTCATTGATAAATAACATTGTCATTGAGAGTTTTATTTGATGCAAAATGAATAACAATCACTCTATTCAACATTTCCTTTGAAAAAAATGAATACATAGTAAATAAACCACATAGAATCTAGTAGATTGACAGCCTTATTTAACACAATTGAAAAAAAACAAACAACAACAACAAACATAGTTGGCCTTGTGGTCTTCAGCAACATCATTACATAGTCTATAATGCCATGTAGTTGTTAATGAAGTTTTGCTTTGCAGAAATGCTCCTCAACAAAAATTGTCTTGTTCTGAGTATGTTGTTTGTTGTACAGATATCCGCTTCAAGTGTCATTAGTAGAGCATGCAATCCATAGATACTAAGGCTAGTTATAGGCATACTTTGCAACATTGTTATTTGTACCTCACGGATACGAATTTCCTCTAAATAACGAGTTAAGTTGCACAACAACTGATGTGCAAAGTGTTTCCTTCAAGCTTGAATCTCCATTTGTAGTTTTTGAAACAATTGATCTGACGTGTTCTTCATTTCCTAAATAAGCCCATATAGTTGTTGTAAGTGGGAGAAGAAGAAGTGTGTGTATGAGAGACAAAAGTCTAATGTAGATGATAGGATAGTGGATATAGGGGACATAGTATGGTCAGTCTTTATCAAAAGACTGAAATAGTCAAAAAGACTGTCAAAACTAGTACATTTATAAGAGATAATAAACATTTTCATGGATTGGTATTTATCAACTGTCATTGACTTGTTTTATTAAGATCGGTACTTAATTATTCAATTGATAGAAAAAAGAACAAAATATGTACATTGAACAGACTTTTTTAATACATATTGAGTTGCATGAATATTAGTACATATGATTCTTCAAATGTTTACGTTGAACTTCTTTTTATTTTTTCGTTTCTGCATTTGATGTAGATAGCTTAGATCTATCTTTGGTTCTTCCATAGAGCCATTGTTGAGAATCAGCACCGAGCTTAGATCTATCTTTAGACATGATACATTGGTTTCCTCGTCTTCAAAGTGTTCTTGTTCCACCATTACCCATTTTCGAAAGTGTAATCATTTTGTGTTATCTGCCTTATAATGTCTTCATTTTCACTTGAGTAGTCAGTTATGACATGGTTCATCATTTCTGCCAAGCTAAGGCATCTTAGGAAAATATTATTACGGGATATAACAAAATTGGACACCGGATGTGGTCAACGTAAATTTTCCAATTTGTACTGCGATGATGATATTTCAATACATGAATGCATATCCTTAGTTGTTTTTACGTTTAACGGTTATTGAAAATTCCATGTGGGGTATTTTAGTATTAAGAGCTTGGACTATTTGTACCCAAAATATTAATCAAATATTGTTTCAGATCTTCTAGTTTCAATCTTGGAATGTTGATGTTGAATGTTCCAACACATACATCGTGTTATTTGTGTCATCGAGCATCTTTTTGACCATTATTATGCAACAAACAAATTGAAAAAAATAATGGGTTTTTGCGTGTTTGTAGGGGTGTAGCATGTTTTGTTTTATTAATAAAACCTAATTCACCAAGTAATTCATAGTAACCGAACTTTTTTTCTTTCTTTTGTGCATTTGATGTAGATAGCTAAGTGATTCTTCTAGTTTTATTTTAGTTTCTTTAGAAATAACACCTGCAAATGATTCTTCTAAAGAACCATCGTTTGGAATTAACACCGTGTTTAAATCTATTTGAGTGTGAGAAACGAAAATCTGGAGCTTCCCAGCAACTTTTGCCATGTCATACAGAACATTAGTATGATAATCATTCTTTATTGAGAAGTGTTTTGTTTGGTTGGCAACATGTAATAAAAGAGTTAGTGGGAATGCTTTGATATTTTTCATTTTAAATAGCTAACATATCTTCAAATATTTGAAATCATATGAATATTCAGTACTGAACCATCTTGGTATGTTAGGGGGTTGAGTTTAAATTCTCCGTTGTGGTTTACATCGAACTCGAAAGCAGTATTTGATGACGTTGACATTTTTCGAAAGTAAGAAGTGTTAATTGAAATAAAAATGTTGAAAATATGTAGTTGTATAAATGTCTATATATATTAGTTGGATATCCAAAAGTTGATAAGTCTTTCTTGTCATAATATATCATTTTATTATTGTTACACACTAAAACAAGGCAATTCAATGCTACAACAATTATAAATAACTGTTTCTCTTGTAACTTGTCATATAACATTTTTGAATCAAGATGGTTTTGCCTGGATTCTTCGTTTTGTTTGTTCATCTTTGTGCTGCTATACGACGAATGTAGGGATTGCTTCCTCACGAAGAAATCGGTACTCATGTAGTCGGTTATGTTGAGTATACATGAGTATCATGTCCCGCTCTTGTATAGCATCAGCCAATGGTACAAGACCTGAATCAAAACTACAATTAGACTTCTTTATATAATGAAACGTTGAGAAGTTTTTATCGTAACCCAAACAGTTTGTTAATATTAATTTAACTTGATCTGTTGAAAATGTGTCCAACTCTACCGGATCTATTGTAGCAACCATATCTCACCAACAAATTCTCTTCCAGGCGGACTAGTGAATCTTCCATAATGGTGTAGTAGGACCTTAAATGTCATTGTTTGAAATTTATAATGAATTAATGAAAAGTTTAATGTTGTTGTTCAAGTTGAACCACAAAGTATGTGGTTTATATAGTGTTTACTTTTTGTTTCATCATGACAATAATATCACGTAAAATACTAGTGTGAACCCTTTGTTCAGTGACTTGTCAACTCAATGTATATATTTAGTGATTGGAGGTTGCTCTAATATGTCATTGATTTGTCATATCCATATCATAAATCACGTAAAATACATAGTGATCAACACAGTGTCAGGGACTTGTCAAATCAATGTTTATATTTTTTGATTTAGTTGTTCAATCTGTCATTTATTTATCATAATCATGACATAAATTGCCTACAATACTAAGTCATCAACACAGTGTCTGTGACTTGTCAAGTCATTGATTTGTCATAATCATGTTTGTATTCATTGTGGTTACCCATATATGTGTGATGTTTACAGTATTTATATCTACAAGGTTCAATTATTAATGTAGCGTTGATTGTAGTAACCTAATAAGTTTAATTGACAATGAAATATATTACATCATTATAATTTAACAACAAACCAACAGAAATCATAAAAACATACAATTCTTTAAAACCCAAACAAGTTAAACCAACTATTTGAATCATTCGTGTTTAGATCGCATATAGATTGATGCGCTAGCCATATTGCTGAGTATTTTAGTCGTTCATACATTTGAGATGATTCTGTGTGATGGCAATCTTATTCTGGGAGTGTTGTGAATTGTTGCGTGTAAAGGTTGTGATGAGTATGGGGTTTCACTGTATTGTTGTGATGGGTATGTGGTATCACCGTAGTGTTATGATGTGTATTGGTTAAAAGTATGGAAAGTGTTGTCATACTGTTGATTTGGGGCGTATAATGATGGTTGGTTGTTCGTGGATTTTCTTGATCATTTTGTGTACGTATGTTTACAGGCAGTTCAACGACAAAGGGTTTATTGCATTGATCACGTCTGTGTCCCGCTTGTGTGCATCTGCTACAATGTATTACTCTTGGCCCCTCTCCTTGAGATTGTATACGCTTTGTATTTGTTAGGTAACGAGCAAGTTGTGTGGGTTTTTTATCCATGCTGGGGAGGGGGGAGAATAACTTTTATGAATATTTTGCGGAAATTCTCATTGTTGCATATTTCCAAGGAAATGAATTGATTCCTAATAAGTACCTTGATATTTTGGTTTTTTAAACCAATCTGATACATATTGGACACAATCCGTCAAACCCAAAAACGTGTTACAGCTATTACGTGACCACACAGAAGCCCTGAAAGCTGCCATTTACGACATTCACAAATGCCTGTTTGTAAGTTGACTTCACGAATATACTGACCGTCTGAAACTTGATATTGATATTCGTTAACACCTTTAACAACCCATTTCGCGCTTTTCATGCTTTTTTTGCCACTTTGTATGCTGCCCAGTTAGTTATTTCGTATGTCATGTTTGCTAAAATAATACATAAACAATAATCAATATAGCAATTGTTATTCAAATAAAATAGTTGTAGATTAGGCTTAGAGAGGGAATAAATACCAGGACAGTTAGTCGACGGTTATTTGGTACCTTTTGCAACCATCGGCCGATAACGTCTCGCTAATTTTAACACTGGGCTCTTTTCTGTATATTACATTACAAGCAATTGACAGTCTCCACATATTACGATGTCATATAATTGTAACGAACTAGTAGGCAATGCGTTCTTGACCATCTTTCAAGACCAGCTTCATAAAGCTTTTTGTATTCATCAGGCTAAACAATTTGTAGTATGTTCATGTTGGTTGCAAAGTCTTCTCATGTATATGCCTTGTATATTTTCCAAAATAAACCTTTTCTTTTTTTGTTTTTCGACGATAGGTTCATCATAAGATGACGGTCAACCATACAACAGAAAGGTAAAGGGAATTATTTTCTACTTCCAAACTATAGCTAGCATGCCTATCAGAATGAATTGCAAAATAGGGGTTATCACCAATGCATTCTGTGGAATACGGGACGATCCATACCATGACAAACGGGACCTTTTCCTTTTTGCATATATGTTGCGTTAAAGTTTTTATACACGTATAATAATATAAGTAATAGAAAATTACCACACTACCCTTGATGGACATAAAAGTAGTAGAGAAAATTCTCACAAATTATATTTAATAATAAACGTATATTTTCCGGTAGTAAGGGATTTCCGTGGTCGTATTCTCGAAGAATTTATGAAATTGAGAACCACGTTTGTATATTTGGAAAATGATTTGAATGGGTTCGAGACTGATTTGTTTTCCTAAGATCCTAAAAGTGTGCAAATTAACAAGAACAAATTAAATCCTAACTTTAATATCGAGAATTTAACAACAAAACGGGAACCATAAACAGTGATTAGAAACCTAAATTTCCAAAATAAACTATATGATTTTTTTCTCTTTTAATATGAATCTAATTGACCTAAAAAAGTAAGTTTAAAGAAAACTAGAACAATAACGGAGTTGGAATTGAGGCTTAAAAAACACCGGGGGAATAAAATCCTTAGTGAACGGAAAATACGAATCATGTTCTATTTAAAAATTGAAATTTTGGCATTTTTAAACACTAACGAAAGCAAAACTTATGTTTACTAGAAAACTATATGGAAAAAGAAAAGTGTTCTAAAAACAGAATTATATTTTTTTGATTATTTTTCTATTTTTTATGAATTTTTAAAGTTTAAAATAAAAATAAATGTTTAAAAATACTAAACTAATTATAAAAATTCTGAAAAAATTATAGAAAGTAGCTTTAACTAAGAGGAATCTAGAAAAAATAAACTCGGGAACTCAGCTTATCGAATAAGCTACGAAATAAGCTAAAACAGCTTATTATACTAATATGCCTAAAATGTATATAAAAGATAGATAATGCAAAGGTATAACAGATGAGCTATTGTAGCATGATGGTTGTGTGATATTATTGTGTGGGGGGATAAAAACACTGGTGAGGGGTGGTAGAGGTCCCGGGGTTGTTGAGGCCTTGCTCAATCGGGGCTTCCCACTTTCCCCAAGGGTTTTAAATTTTTTCCCAATTTTTTTATAACTTTTTAAAACTCTTACAAATAAGCAACGTTTGTAAACACCTTTTTTTATAAAACCTAAAATAAGCCCTCAAATAATGCAAGTCGATGACAGATTAAGCAAATCTTAATAAACTTATAATAAATGCAAATTGTTTGGGCCTTTTTGAAGAACAAGATAAGCTAAGGGAAAAAGTTAAATAAGCTAAAATCAGATTAAAAGCTATAATCTAATAAGCACAATAGAGCTAAAAATAAGCAACAACTGATAAGCTAGAATGACAGAGAGCTAAAAAGCTTTAAAAAACACTTTAAAATTTTCCACTAAATGCAATTAAGCTCAAATAAGTAAATGGACAAGACTAAATAAGCTAAAATGGACTTATACTAACCTAAAAAGATAAAAACTAAACATAAAATAAGCCATAACAATAAGCAGATAAGCTAAAATAAAGAAATAAGCTCTTTTAGTGTAAACTGTTAACCAAACAGCCCCTTAAGGCACCTTTGAGCTTATTTTTAAATAAGCTAAAGGATCCTTATGGACTTTTGGCTTATTACCCTCAAAAGTACACCTAAAATACTACTTAAATCAACTTTTTAAAACCATTTTTGAAATTCAGGAAGCTTATATAAAATGGCTGGAAAACAGAATTGTAAACTAAGAAACCATAGCTACTTTGGTTTCTGAAACTGAAAAGACAATAAGATTATGTTAGGCCTAAAACAGATATGCTAATGAATTATTTTTGAAAACTAATTTAAAATAGATTAACCACTACCCTTGATCTACTTGTAAGATAAATTTCAAAACCTAAGAACCAAAATTACTATCTGAAATTTGATCATTAAAACAACTACTTGTCTTTTTAAACTATCTGGTGCAGTTTGCATCTAAATGATCCAAACCTTTACTCTAACTAGTGCAGGCATGATGAAACTTGCTTTAATATTAATCAAACACTAACTTAGTAGCAAATAAGGCAAAGTCTAATACTAGAAATGATTGAAGCTTTAATTATGCAACTTAGACTAAACAGATTTGAGCTTATATTAAACTAACTTATGAAAAACTTAAATAATTCTAAACTAGCTCATAAATCTAGTTCAAACAAACTTAGTTTAGAGATTAAAACCAACAACCAAAGACCAAAGTCCTTAAGCAGTACTAACTTGTAGTTAGTACTGCTGACCCAAACACCCCTTTAAAATCAACCAGCTTCATTTTAAGCTTTTGATAATGAGATTTAAGATGAAATTTACCAATACCATATTATCAACTGAACTTTTAAACTGACACTATATGAACTTTATACCAATAATCAAATAAGCCAAAATCATTAAACTAATCACTATACTAATATTTTTGAATTTTTATTGATTTATGAGACTAAATAAAGAAAACTAAAATCTAGACTATAAGACTTAAGAACAGATAATAAGACATAATCGTTAAGGACAATAATACAATAATAAGCACCAATTTAAGCAAGTAATAAGCTGGAAACATAAGCAGATGCAGTTTTAAACTATCGGAATCATGGAAAGAAATGGAAAATTGAAAACTACAAATGCCTTAGCTAAACAAAGGCTTAATTTGCTCAAAGTGCTGTGAACAAGCTCTAGCTTATCACAAGGATAAGCTAGTAAAGTCCAATAAGCTCTTCCATAGTAAGCTTATCATCCAAGCAACAAAAATCCATATTAAGCATAGATATTAAGCTGATTTTGATTGTTTTAAGTAAGATTATGATTAACTTGTGCTCTATTGAAGCTTTAGAGACTTTAAAGAAGCTGAGACGAGATTATTAGAGCTTATGTAACAGTAACAACTTATTAAACAAAGTTTGAAAACAAGTGAGCTTGTGAAAGAGCAAAGAGCAGAATAAGAAAACTTGAATTTAATAAAAACAGCTGATTACAATACTGAGAATAGAAATTACATTAAGTAAATATTAAGCTAAAACATTTTTGAAAGGAAATTACAAAAGCTAAATTTAATAAGCTGAAAATTCATCTAACTAACTCACTCCTCATTCTGTGTGTGAAGAGCTCTCTATTTATAAGGTCTTGGTGAAGCTTCTAGGAGTCTAGCCCGCTCCTCTTATCCATGATCTTTGCCCTTAATTAATTTCCAATCATTGGATTCCCATTCATCACCGTTGGATTAAATGATGAGTACACCAGATTGCAGTAACATTCTGATGTGTCCGACCCTTTGTGCTTCTTATTGCTAGGGATTTAGTGTTAAAAGTCAATCATTGGTGTGCTTCTTTCAATGCCCCGTGTCCTCATTGTGGGCCATGTCATGGGCCAATGAAGAGGCTTTTGTGACATCTAACTATGCCACATCGTTCCTTGGTACTCGAATCATTGGCCTCATCATTAAATTTACATTGACCCTTTTGTTTTCGAGCTTCGGTAAATTTAGGGGGAAGATGAATGAATAGTAAAAAGACTTCCATTTTTTTCCTTTTTATATCTTTGTTTGACCCAGGTGTGTGAGGGTTGACTTTGGGCCCGGGATTTATAAAAATGGAATTGGGCCGGGTGATGAGGTTTGGGCTTGGTTATAAGGTTGTGTTATAAAGGGATAACGACCGTTATCTCTTTATTATAAGGAGATAACGGTGTTAGGGTTTAGGGACTTTTGGTGAAATTAGGTTTAACATTTAGGGCATTTTGGGTATTTTGAGGATTTTGTCTTTTTGTGGTTGACCAATGTTGACCAAGAGTTGACTTTATGTTGACCATTTGATCTTTCAGCAATCAAATCCCCGGCTCTTGTGCACTCTTTTCCGTTCTCGTGTCCGTGTTTGTCCGGTTTTTGACCATTTTCTTGTGTTATTTGTAATATCCGTACCTACACAATCACAAAGACAAAACAAGCAATATACAAGCATTTTATGCACAATTTTATCTTTTTAGAGACATTTTTGATATAGAAAGGATATGTGATTTCTCACATATCAAGATACGACCATATCCAAAGAACCACATATACTTAAGACATATGCCCACATCCATATTGGATTTCCCAGGTGCCTTATGACTAAAAATAATTCACAATCAACCCCACAACCTGCTGGTTATAAACTGCCGTATAATCCATTTCAAAATCCAATCAAACACCATTTTAACTCCTTCAAACGGCAATACAAAGCCATACCCAATGACTTAACACTCCTTCAAACACAAAAACTCATAGATTTCCATAATCAAACATTTCATGACTTACTAAGTAGAGGTCGATACGAGAGAATCAAACGCAAACACCAACTTTATTCTAAAGTTCCAAAGATAGACGTTTCCAAACGACACGTTACGCGAGAATAAGTTAATAACCGTTTTCCAAAACAATGAGTGTTCATGGGATGACATATAAAAGTCATACTTCCATTAACAGGAAAATCTCAAAATGATAGATTACGAAACAACATATGCGAATCAAAATCAATAAGAAGAGCGTTCAAATTCAAAATCAATTAGTAAAATTTTCAAGTGGGATCGAAAACTAAGCCGAGTCCCAACATCAAGAGATAACAAAGTAAAGTTTGCGAAAAAGTTTTGAAGATAATCGTATAACAACGATGTTTTCATCACGTATCAAAATAATTTTATCATATCGCATCGAAATATTTAAAGAAGTTAAATTCTTCGCAAGAAGCGAATATCAAGATATATATAATCGTATACCATAGAAAGGATGTCGTATATATATCTATATATCTATATATAATTATTACTTGTACCAAGTGTCATCCACTTGTTACGCACATAATATGCAATCAAATATATACCACATAAGGCTTCTAAGGATCAGGAGCAACACGCGCGCGGATATCGGACATCGGTGAAAGACTCGTGAAACTTTTCCAAAAACAGTTGTAGTCCAAGTTTTGTAAAACGACTTAGTTCACTACAACTCGTGCTCTGGTACCACTCTGTAACACCCCCAAAGTAACACCCCCAAACTACGATACGCAGCGGAATACAATATGTGTGGGTGCTACTTCATAAATAAAAAACTATGTAGTCCCAGTAATACGTTCAAAGATCGTTTATCAAAAAACAATTTTATTCATTAAAAAAGATCAGAGTTACACGTTCTTTGTCACAAATACTTAAAATAAAAATTTATTTCTAAAAGTCCACCAAAACACGACTTTGTTTCTAAAACATTGTATTTAGTTTATGACACTCTGCACAGAGGCAAATCCCTAGATATCCGCGTTTCGTCTCATCCAAGCCATCAACAGCAACTAACCTGAGATACACGCTTAAAAACGTCAACAAAACGTTGAGTGAATTCACAGAGTTTACAAATAAACAGTTTAAGAAACGCCAATATTTTGGTTCAACAAAACGTATAACGTTGGCTCGTAAGTCAAGTTATAAAAATAGTGATTTCCAACTAAAGAGCCCGTGTACCGAAACTTAACACATTCATCCCGTAGGACGAAATCAATGTCCGAGAAGTATGCAATTCTCCTAATACTAACCACAAAATGTCCGTTTGACAGGGTGGTCCTAACGGATTCAAACCCCGGGCAAGGTTGTCAAACCCAATAGATCTATTTAATGCATTAGCGTTCACCAACACATGGTAACTAACGGTCACACAGCAAAAAGGCATACACTCAGTAGTGAAGGAATCATATTCAAGTATCAAAACAGTTTGTTTCTTTTCACAAAAACAAGCATGAATATCCCCCTCGCGGAGTTTTAAAAATCATTGGAAACTTAAAAGCGAGGCTATGAATCAAAGCTTGGTCGAAAGCGAAGATCAATTAACAAAACAAATTCCGGTAAATTAATGAACATGATCACGACCTATAATTTATGTCGCTCGATTACTATTCCGAAAAGTATAGTCAATGATGCGTACATCGTATCAACAAAATCATATATATTTTGACATATATATATATATATATATATATATATATATATTCACACATGTGATGAGAAATCCACTTGCGCCTTAGATCCTAAAACCCCACAATATTAGGTCACGATTCTTCTTTTATTTACATCATACATTGCTTAATCGAATACTTTCTATTTTAAGAAACTTTCTATTTTTTGGAAAGTTACTATTTTCGGAAAGTTACAACTTTTAGTAAGTCTCGGCATCCAATTATATTTATAAAAATATTTATTTATCTCGTCGAACTTTTGACTTTCAATTTGGTTATTATCACCATTATCAGGGATTAATGTCCTAGTTATGTTCTATTTTTAGAACTGAAAATTTAAATCCTCCCGGGGTTCATAAAACTCGTTAAGCCTAATTTGTTTATACTCGTAAAAATAATGCGTTATTATTTTTATAAATCATTTCATAATGTCTTTAATTAAAAACCGTGAAACTTTTTAGTCAACATTTGACTTTCTTTGACTTTTATAATTATATATATTTTTACCTAAATCTGACCCGCGCCAAACGATCCTCTAAATCACATTTTCACGATTCGGAAAAAGAAGATATTTTATGCGAAACGATATTCCGGACAACTTTTTAGTTTTAGCCGAGACCTGAATCTCGACAAAAATTGACCAAAATGACCCTGGAAGTTTCTGCAGAACTTGTATTTTATAAAAAGAAAGTAAAGCAGTTTGACCATCGGTTTTGATCCCGCTATATCACGTTTTGTTGATTTGACCAAAAATAGTTTTTATAGAAAACGGTCATTCCGGGGGACAAACTTTCGTTTTTGTGTGTTCGCTTGGAAGGCTGAAAACGACTCGTTATTGACAAATCGCCGTTGAAAACCAGATCAGCAAGCTATATTTTAGGAAGTAGTTGTCATTTATATACACAAATTTCCAACTTCGATCGGCCATAACTTCTTCGTTATTAGGAGTTACGGGCCGTTCGAATTACCGAAACGTACATTAGGACGAACTCTTTCATATTTCAACATTAAAAATCAAATTTTATGAATTTTCGAACCTCGTTTTGCGTGCTAAACTTTCTGCTCAAATTTGACATATTCAAAACTCATCAAACTAAAATTTTTGACTTCCAACAAATTATCAAACAACTTTTACTAGCCTAAATAACATCTCCAATATTCCTTTTTAATCTTAGACTAGCGCAATACCCATCAGATTTTATCACATGCATCGCTCGAATAATAATCAAAACACGAAAACAATTACAATAATAGTAACAAGAATCCTTACAATGCTTTATTAAGCAATATCGGAACAAATAAAAATTCGTCTCGCTCCTCCTTTGTCTTAGCCGAACTCGGACCACAACCAACACACAAACCCGAACGTTTCTCAATTTAACCCATTAGCTACAATGCTCGTTTATTACCCAATTATTAATACTTTCAACCCACTTCGACCAAACTCGAACCAAATTTAAACTAGAGAAATACTTATTGCGTATCGTGTTTCTTTAGTGGGATGTGTAGGTAATGACGAGGGGATTAATATTTTGAAGTCGGATCATGATGCATGTCGAAAAATCGGCCGAAAAGTGGTGGTGAAGGGGTGGTGACCGACGGTAGTTATGGTGGAGGAGAGAAAGAATAAATTTTTCAAAAGAGCTATAATGGAAGTGTGAGCTTCTATTTATAGAAAAATAGTTTGGCCATTTGACAAAAATAGTCCCTCCATCTTTTATTTCTTTCAAAATAAGTACGAAGGATGTTTGTTTCGTTATGTAGCTGACCAAAGACTCGGGTTTATTTTTCCGTGATTAAATTTATTTCCGTCACACTAAATTTAATTTAAACATTTAATAAAATGTATACATTTTAAAACACGAATCCAGCTCAAGATAAGGAACAAAATGACGACATTTATAAAATAATAAATTTACGATCTTAAAAATAATAACGAGACGCGTCGTAAATTTTTACAATACTTAAAACGATTAACGAACGCGCGGTCAAACATTGACTCGCGAAACGTCAAAAATAAATATTTTAAATTTCCGTTCGTATTAAAATACAAAAATAATTATTTACGACAATCAAAATTTTAAATGTTGACGTTCGCTCACACGAATTTATAAAATAATAATTATGACGTCGAATTCGCGATCGTCATACGCGTCGTGAAACTCGGGTTGTTACAATTACGGTTACGTTTCCCCTCAATAATCGTTACGCTTCTATGTGTAACACCTCCAAAATTCAGAACAAAGTACAAGTCACAGAAAACGACCTCAAAAAGAGACGTTTTAGAAATAAGTTTTCACATTCGACATATCAAAAATATCAGAGTTAATAAACAGGTCCCAACAGTTAACAATACCCAATGTTTTGAAAAATAAAGTTTTGTCGAATGTATAAAATGTAGTGTCTCTAGTACATATCCGTGCGGCTTCCCTCCGAGCAATATACCTGAAAAACCTAAGATAAAACATGCTAAAAAGTCAACAAAAATTGTTGAGTGAATTCATAGGTTTTAATCATAAAACAATGATTAAGTAAATCGAGTAATGTTATTGTAATCAAACAGTTTAGTGGACCACAAGATTCCAAAGAAATAGTAGACTAATGAAACAAATTCAAAAGTCAAAACAGTATATTATTGCATCTAAGCTCATGGTACTCAAAACTGACAGTATATATCAATAATGATATATAGGATAATAATGGCCCCGTGTAGGTAATTGCCATATACCTAGAGTTACAAATATAGTGTGTTTGATTACCTATTTGGCTAATACAAACGGGATTCGTCAATCCCGATAGGCCTATCTACAATATTCACGTTCACACACAAGTGATTAATGGTCCATGATGTGGGAGACTTATGGCATGAAGGGACTTAGACACAAGCAATAATATATTCAGGAAATCATACAGTTTAAAAGCACTTGCGTCCAAAAGTAAAATAAGCATGTAATCTCCCCCGGAGTTAATAAAATAGTAAATGAGTAAAAGTGGGGGCTATGAACTCACATTTACAAGTAAGGAGTGAGTACAAGAAGCGGTCATAACAAGTATACAACAATGATCATTAAGGAAACCCTTAAATGTAGACCTCACTAGACGCGTCCTAGGTTTGACGAATGTCACACGTTGATTGTTTAGTCTCGTCCCTTGGCGGAAATATTCTTGATCGCGAGATACCATTTTTGAAGTGATCTTTTGGTTAATAAAAATAAATGAAAATGTCCCTGTTCTTTAAATTTTGACAGATATGAACAATTTGCTCTCTCTCTCTCTCTCTCTTGCATGAAATTTTTGTGACAACCGTGACTTGAGCGGGTTAGTCAAACTATTAGTATTGACTCGAGTTTCATTATGTGTTATAATAATTATGTGTTTCTGTGATCTTATGTGAGTTTGGTTACAAATCCATTGAGCGTGATCGTCTCATGGTGATTGAAGTTATGGTTGCTATGGATATTTTATTATGTTCACATTTTAGTGACAATGAAATGATGGTAAAATTTTATGTGTGTACGTATTTATATGTATATGTATACGTATTTGGATAATAGGAATTCGCGAGAATAAAAAAATTTGGTTTAGAAATTTAGTTAATAAATTTTAGTATTATTAAGTTAGAGAAATAAAGTATGAAGTGAATTTATTTTTAGGTATTTAAAACTAGTTTTATTTAGAAGAAGGATTAAATAAATAAAGGTTTTTATAAGAATGCCAAAATTAAAGGGTTTTTGTGTAAATAATAAAAATAAAAAATAAATAAAAAAATATAAATAACATATATATATATATATATATTGAGGATGGTATGATGATGATTAATGTTCAAAATTTGTTGTAGAAACAAGAAATAAAAAAAATAATATTATTTTAGAAAGGCGGTGTTAAGTTATGGTTACGGTTTATAAGAAAAAAAAAGGAAAAAACAAAAGGAAACTAATTTAGAGCTACAACAAGGATTCTAAGGCTGTGATAAGACAAAAATTTAAGCGGAGAAATACACACCTAAAAACTTTTTCTCTCCCTTTTGTTTGATCGGTAGAACTTGCCAGAAGAAGAAAAAAAAGATTTTTTTTTATCAAGATTAATTTGGTGATTTAGGGTTTTAAGATAGTAAGGTATGCTGTTTTATTTAAACCCTAAGTTGTTAGTTTCTGGTTAAAACATGTGAACAATTATTATGGTGTAGATCATTGGGTTTATATGGAGATCTGTATAAATTAGGGTTTTTGAGTCTTTAAGAAATTATTTTTTGAGGATTGGATTAGTGGTGTAAGCTATGTGCTAATTGGGTTTTAGGGTTTGCCAAATTCGGAATTAGGAAACTGGGCAGATTCTTTGGGTCATCTTGCGAGGGTCATAACTTGGTCATACACATAGCTTTTATTGAGCCTAAAATTATCTACAGAGAGTCTAGTTTCCAAAAAGTCTGGCCCCGAAAGGTTTTGAGGTTGGGAAGTTAGTTAAATAATTTTCGCAAGAAAAGTTGTTAAAACATTAAATTCGGGTCTCATTTGGGTCTGATTTCGGGGACTAAAACCCCTACTTAAAAGCCAAATTTTGGTTAGCCAAAAATCATGAGTCATATTTTAGGTGTCTATTAATCCCAGTTCGAAGGGATAATGCAAAAACATTTTCTAAGTATTTTTAAGGACGTCAACCTTTTTGATGTGCGTTCAGATCCGAATCTGAGCACTTTGTAATGATGAATTTTTATAAAATAGTTCCACTTACTATCATTTTTTATAAAAAATCACAATAGCTCAAAAATCATTGGGGAGCTAGGAAATGTAAAGAGAACCATCAATTATGTAAAACCCCCCATTTTTGTATATCTCAGCGGAAGGGTCATTTGAGGTGCTACGTCTTAATACAATAACTCAAGCATAGAAAACGACTCGAAAAGAGACGTTTTTAAACATAACAATTTGAAATAAAAGTTTCACAACATAGGTCCCAAATATTTTCATAATCAATACATAATTTTCAAATATTTTCTTCTAATGATTTTCTTTAAATGGGCCTTCAAAATATTTATTTCATTAGCTTCTCCGAAATCTTCATTACCGAATTACCTTCAAGGACCTGAGATAAAACATGCTAAAAAGTCAACAATAATGTTGAGTGAATCCATAGAGTTTATATATATATATATATATATATATTAAATTCTAAACACAAGTATCATTTCTCAAAAATCATCAAGACATAACGATGTGGATCAGACAAAGTTATAGGGGGATTATTATAAGCCTCATGACATTGAACGTTACCATACAATAAAATTGCCCACTATACACCCTCGCTATAAGTGCATATTACTCTCTATACAACGCATCCGTAGTGTCATTTTCCCGACACGAGACGATAGCCAGTCGTCACGGATTGGAGATGG
Organism: Tanacetum coccineum; assembly: GCA_026074375.1. Lineage (NCBI taxonomy): Eukaryota > Viridiplantae > Streptophyta > Magnoliopsida > Asterales > Asteraceae > Tanacetum > Tanacetum coccineum. Next base: position 42,929 of record BQNB010019759.1, on the reverse strand, counting down.
CAACCTCCAAATAGTGTATTCAGTTGGCCGTTGACTAACTTGAATGCTTAACTTTTTCATACCACTTGTGGTTCATATCGTAGTTTTCTGAATTAGATGCATGTCTTGAATAATTTTATTTTTATACACTTATGGTCATAGTTCAAAGTTTTTTAGAATTATTGATTTATTTTGAATTAAGTCTTGCACTCATTCATCGTATCATCCTTATAGTACATTGTAGGAGAAATACTGTAGTAGGCATGAACTAAGTAACCCATACACTTCTTGTTTAAGGAGAAGCTTCTGAATTAGCTTCTCCTTAATTCATGCCACATATTCTTCATTTTAAAGCTTTAATAGACCTTCCCCTCACCAAAACCACAATATCTTCTCAAGCAGTTTTAAAGCTTTATTATAAGCTTAGAATGATTAAGTGCACAGCAGAAATAGTAAGATACCCACATCAAATGTTATGCTTATGTAATTAATAAGAGTTTGAATTATTCTTTGGGGGGATCATCAAATTGATCAGCTGCGAATCTTCTCAACTTGAATAATATCTTACTCAATATATATTCCTACTGGAAGTTCAAATAATACATTACCAAAAGTATCCAAGATATCTATTCACCGTGTAGTTGAGATTATGCAATCAGTCTCATTGTTTGAGCCCAAAAAAAAACCATGAGGTACAAACTCTAATCACATACATGAAGTCATAAATCCATAGCATCAAATTCAATTAAGGCTCCGAACATGCATTTCACTTCCATCTGGGATGATTATGATGATATTTTCTTGTAACACCAAGTCAACTTAGTCCCGGATGTAGACAATTTAAAACCCTCCAAGTAGTCGAATTGTTAACAACAAGTCAACTAAGTCCCGGATGAACACATTTCTTCTTGCATGATTCTGACTATCTAGAGAATCATCATACCATTGTGTACCTCTTTTATCATTAGAAACTGTTTCTTACATCCCTTCCCCCATGTAGTTAGTAATTAAAATCCAAAGCCACGAGTTTTTTTTAAAAACACTAATTTTCTTTGCGGTCTATTTACATTTGTCTTCCCGGAATGACCTAAATTAGTAAAAAGGTTATGAAAGTTCATCATGTGTACTTGTGTGCATTAGGAAGTTACGTTCTCCTTTGCCTTCCCCGCCCCAAAACCACAACAAACAGAGGGTTTGTAGATACCTAGAATACATTGCAGAAAAGGTCTAGCTGTGAGACGTCAACGATAGTACTGAAAGGTCTTGTGAGAAGAATGAAATTAGCCTCATGACAATGATCGTCGCGTCGCTAATCAACAATTGATCTAATTCTTACTAATAAACTCTCTCTGACTATCTTTTTAACCTCCCATTTGTAGGTATTGTTTCGTGACACACTAATGGAGAAACCGATTATACCAAACTTGAAATTGAAGTAGAATTCCCCGTTCTTGTGACTTAAGGCTTGCACTAATATTGGAAAAAAATGGTTTGTGAGAATTTTTGCTCCCAACAAATCTCTAAGTAATAATTACCCCCCCCCCAAGTATGAGACTTTCTATCACATCTTGCGTATTATCAAAACTTTCTTCAGCAGTGTGCAATGTAGTACTACTATGTAACTCCTTTAAGTGATAGTTATCAAAGGTCTTAACCATCCACACCTCGACTTCTGGAAACTAGATAAAACCTAAGTCTTAAACTTAAAGCTTAAGCATATACGAGAAGTTATCAATGAAGTCTGCATACCAACCAAACCCGAATTCAAGATAAAATATGAACATGCCTTTAATAAAAGTAAACATTCATTCTTAAAATAAGTGTATACCTAATTAACTCCTTAGTACTTGAAAATTAATTAGCACACTAGCCATAAAAATTTATGTTCCAATGATTCTTTATAAAGATTGATCCCAGCCTCGTATTTTATAAGTTCAACTCCAACCATTTGTCTAAAAATTATAAAATCAGCCATAAACCAAATAATAATCAAAATTTGGTTCAAAATTTCATCAGAGTAACATTTAAGCCAAAAGAAATGGAGTAGCACTAGTCATAATGCATTTGTACCACTAAATTATTTATCTAGTCCAACACCAACCCAAATTTCGTATAGCAAGCCCAACAAATCATTTTGATAACAGAAATTTAGTTTAGTGTGTGCTAAGCCCAAATAATAATCCATATACATCCAACCTAATATTTACGGGTCTATAATACCATTTAAACACACTATCAACCCTAATTTATCTTAATATCACATGCCCACTTTCTCATTTGCAGTTACCTACCAAATAAATCCACCTATATCTCCAAAGATAAAACGCATATCATCCTTAATTTATCATTTTCTTTTCCAAAAACTTCAATCTCAAATCGATTACACACTTGAAAATCATCCGTATTTCTCCATATCATACCAATAGCCGAACCACACCAGAAGCTCATGATCCAAACTCACACAAAGTTGACAGAACCAAAAATAATCATTCGTCATACAAGATCTGTCCTAATTGGTTCTCGGGTAGGTTTGTTCGTTTTGTTCTTTGTGTATGTATTGAAACAAATTGTGGAAACTAGAAACGGAGGGGTGGGGGGGGGGTAAATAGTTTTTACATTTATAATTAAAACTTAGATTATCGATTATAGTGACTCAAGATAGATACAACAGGTGTATTGATTAGCGATGCAATATGTAATTAAGTAATTACGAAATTGACAAGTAATGATAAGACAAGATCAAATAATCGATGACTTTATTTACATAATGATTATGTGGTTCAGCTACAAGATTCTCTTCACCCTACTCCACTCCATCATGTACCATACTTGTGGAGTTATCTTTACTATGTCAACAAGCTCCCTTTAGGCGGAGAAAACCGTACACGGCACTTACACTTTTTCCGGTACTAAGCAAAATACCGAGTTTTACTTCGAGATAGAACCAATCTAACACACTATGTATTTTGTGGCCTAAATACTAACCTATCATACACATATGATAAACAAAACATACATCACAAGATATAAAGCTTGAATATTATAACAAAGTGTTGACACAACCTAACTATTAACACTTTGAAGCTTGACGTTTCTTGAGTGTTTCTTTAACTAAAGAGTAGAATGAGTTGTTCAACTTGTAATGATTTTGTAACAAGCTATTTAATGATCAAAGATATAAAGATAAAAAGATGTTTTTGTGAAAAATATTTGTCAAGAGTTGTTTAATAAATGAAGCTTATGTTACTAATTTATTGTGCAAGCCTTTGAAAATCAAATCTGTCCGAGGAAGATAGTACGTGCAACTCAGGTTCCACATTTTGCCTGGATCCGTCTTGTGTATTTGGTGGATCCGTGAGTGGAGATGGAATAGCATTTGTCATTTTGTAATTAACCCCAAATCTATACAAAATATTGTTTTGTACTTAATCAAACTAGTTTATTAGATTCTTCTAGAACAAAATATATCTTATCACTAATAAGGAAAGATTTTCTAGATTTTCTAGATTGAAGTTTTTGAAAAAGATTTGGAAAGGATTGTTTCAACTTTATGGTTAATTTAATTTTCGTCTTTCTTGATTAAATATAACCTAGCTTATAATTAATCATGTGTTTACCTAAATCATTTGATTAGAGAAGGTTTATGCAAATGATAATACTTTTCTTTGATTATTAACTACGTTTCATAATGCCATATTCATACCTTAAGTGATTTGTCGTCGTCAAGTTAACATTTCGACCCTCTAAAATACTTATTTACGTAAAACTTGTAGTAGTATGATAATTATATTTGTTATTATCAAAACATGCAAGATCAATTAATTATAAATATCATTTTTGCACTGCGTTTATTTGTATTAACAATCTCCCCTCTTTTTGATGATGACAAAATATTTAAAACCTCATGCTTATTATAAAAATTACTAATTAAGTTTATTTAGTAGGATGAGTTTACATATTCTTCTCTCCTTTTTTGTTCGACAAGCAAAAAGTGTTGTAGGGCCGGGGGTAATTGCATCATTCTTGTTTTGACGAATGCTAAGTCATTGGTTACGAATGCAAGTAAAAAATAATGACTAAGTTGCAAGTGCTCCCCCTTGGTGTTGCACCCTTGTTGGGACCACGAAGGAATGATAAGCTATGGATGGTGCTACAAAACAAAGTTAGTAAGACAAAGCAAATATTATGTTATTAAGTGAATGGTGATCGAACAGGAAGAATCACGATCAAGGGATTAGATTTTGACAAGTTGACTAACCAAAATCACTAATTTCTTTCGGTCTTTACCATTGTCTCCTCACATCCCTATTAGATGATTTAGATTATGGCCTAAGCTTAATTGTGAGCTTGAGTCCATTAGATTTAAGGTTACTTAGCTTATTTTTCAAGTTATATTTTATTTTACACACAAATGATATCTCATTATGTATACATAAAAACATAATTCAATAATAAGTCTCTTTGCTATTTTACATAATATCACAACTTTAGGTAAGATCTACTAACAAAATTTGCTATCCTTCGGTCATCGGCTACTTGCCGGTGATCCGGAGAGATTCCTTTTATTTTCTCTTTATTGTTTGTTTTTAATTAGGATTTTGTTAGTGCAAACATTATGATATTTAAACTAAACAGTTCTTTATTTTAACTTACATAAATTATAATAAAAATATTGATAACAATTAGATACTAATTCTTTGACAATGTTAAACATATAATCACTACTCTGGATCAAATATTGAACTCCTAGTTTAACATATTACATATAACTGTATTCAATTTGTAAGCAATCTAAAATAGCTTTGTAAATTTGTAACACCGAAACAATAAAATTTGACCATTGTTGTTTAGTTTAAACAACAAATGAGGTTTAGTTTAAACAACAAATGAGGTTTAACCAATATTCTCAACAACAAAGCTATTTGTAAATTAGTGCAAACATTACGATATTTAAACTAAACAATCCTTTTGTTTTTTAATAATGACAAACAATTAAGTTGTAATACATAACATAAAATGTGCAAGTTACACGTGACCACAACTCATCAACGCATACATTCATCAACAGCTCTCGACGTCTCGAGTCTACTCATGCTTCAACACAAGTACGAATGTTTATTATGTTGCATTATGATCAACCCATTTAACAAACCATGGAGAATGATTAAAATACTTTTTAGACTCATTAAGTATTTACAAGTTCCATCATTCTTTTTCGAACCTCGTTTTGCATTTTATACAAAGTGTGAACACGTCTTTATAAACTTAGAAAAACACATTTTATCATGCATACTAGTTTAATTATTTGCATAAACCCATGTAAGCTTGCTTACATCTCCACTAAACAAATGATTTCAAGTAAACACATACTTAATAATTAACTAGTTGCATTTAATGAATAAGACAAAATATGATTAACCATAAATGAAAAGAATATTTCTATATCTTTCCAAATCTAATAATCTTTCCTTATTAGTGATAAGAAATATTTTGTTGCTAGAAAGTTGACTAAATAAGATATATTTAAGTACAATTAAAAGATTTTGAAAAACAATTTGGTTAACCACAAAATGACATAAAAACGAGCAGATGCACCTGACGGATCCACCATACCTGGATCCATGGGTTTTTTTAGAACGGGACAAATTTGATTTTTCTATAAAAACGAATCATTTGCATACATTTGGGGCAACCCTTTTCACATCCTTTCACTAGCAAATTTTTCACACATTTAGGCATCATTAGAATTTAGTTTTTACAATGTAAAAACACAAATAATCTTGTCTTTAAAACCGTAATAACCCTTGATCATAATGCTTCGAACTTGCATTTGTTGCAAGCATGTTTCTACATAGTAAATTATTCAAGCAAGCTTAAAGATCTTGCCATCCTCATCCACCATAAGCACATATATGAAGATCCACCACAACAAGCTTAGAGTCTTGTCATCTTCATCAACAACATCATGCTTAGTGATCTTAATGTTTATATTAGGAATTCATATCCAATTGACACTTATGTCTTTGATCATCATTTCCATGTATCATAACTATACAACAAACTGATGTTAGTTAGTTTATGTGTTTAGGCCATAAAACACAAGGTTTATTATATTGGTCCATAAAACATAACGAGTTTGGTTGTACCCGAAGAAAGACTCGGTATTTAGCTTTGTACCGGAAAAAGTGTAAGCGACGTTAGTTTAGTTCTACCTCGAAGTAAGACTCTCTATTTAGCTTTGTACCGAAAAAAGTGTAAGCGACATTGTAAGGTTTTCTCCGCCAAGAAGGAAGCTTGTTGATATAGTGATAACTCTCGAGTTGAGTACTCGGGGAGTGGAGTAGGGTGAAGATGAGCTTTATGACTGAACCACTATAAATCATTATGTCTGGTTTACATTTTCTTTTACTTATCGCTTTAAATTTACATTTGCATTTATCCCTGTATATTTATACTTGCATTGTTTTTATGTTTGTGTGATATATTGTGTTGTGTTGACATGCTTTGTTTTATGCTCTCTACTATTTTTATTGGTGTAGATTTATTAGAGACACTTATCATATTACTTGATTGGTTGTTTGATACAAAAAATTTAAGTTAAAAAAGAAACGTATTCACCCCCTTCTACGGTCCATTAATAATGTTGAGATTCTAACCATTAATTTACATTATGTTATGTTTTTTATGATAAGTATAATGGTCCATTAAAGGTGTTTGGTTATCGAGGTCATAATGTGACATATGGGCTGGTTAACAATAGTAAAAAACTATAAGCAATGACTACAGCTCCTTGGACTGAAATAGCACAAGCCAAACATAGTAGCAGTCTCTGGGTTCTTTCATAACATAAAGTCATCCTAAACAACTAGCTTTTAGCTTGCTTCTTTGATTGTGCTGATCCCCTTCTTCTGTCTTGACTCGTACCTGAAGCTAACCGGACTCAAGAGAGCTTCAAAGCCAGATCCTTCGTTTTTCATAAGAAAGGGTGGAAGACCTCCCTTCTAGGTTCTCCTCGCCCCATTTTTTGCTTGAATCCGGCCGTCACACTCTTCAAACTTCTGAACCAGCGACCAAAATGGTGTGCTTTTCGTTCATTTTGCTTCGAGCGTCCCTTATCCGCTTCTCCGCACCTCAAAGTTGCCTGTCTTTCCTATGGCTTGGACCCTTTCCGTGCCCTCTGAGGAAAGATTTCTCGCTATCAAAGAAAAATTGAGTAAGTGAAAGTTATCCTATCAGCTTAAAAAGGGCTTTCTCAGGTCGAGCCTTTCTTTAGGTTCATGGCGTGTAGCTAATCTCGCTAATATCTCAGATCGGGTCCACTCTAGACTAACTAAGGTCATGTTTCTTTTCAACTTAATGTCCTATTTGCTAACAAATACTTTTGCACATAGGAAATTCTTATGTTTCTTTTTAACTTATTACAAACATCAATCCTTAATCTAAAAGGGCACAAAAACCTCACTCTTTTTCCATCTAGGACATCAATAACACCTTACATTACCATCCTACCCTCATTATAATTTATATACATTTTTTCTTTATCTTCTCCAGTGTCACATTTTCTCAGTTCTTCCTTTAGGCCAAACAAACTCATCACTACACCACCACTCTCCACCACCACCACACCGCATAAACCATTACCATCGCTTCTCCACACCATCGCACCAAACTTTTTCAGTTTTTATTCTCTTCCTCTTTCGAGATCACAGACAACCACCGCACCACCAATGGCCACCATCAACGTCACTGCACCACCGATTACCTTCACCACCACAATCTCTACCGTCGTCATCTTCAACAACCGCTGCTCCCAAAACCCGAACTGCTATCTACACTCCACCATCGGCCGAATAGTTTTGCAGATCTAAGGACCACCGCTCACTTTGATGCCTTCATCCCCTCCAATTCGCTGTGATGTTTGCTCCTTTTTATCGCTACTAGCGGTATTCTAGATTATGATTTTGGTTTTCTATAATTGGTGGTGTTCTTCAAAGTTAATATAAAGAAAGATAGAAATCTTAGACCGTAGAAATCTTGGGCATTCATGGAAACTGTATTGGTAATGTTGCGTGAGTTTTTTGCTAAAAAAAAATGTTGCGTGGGTTTTTTATGATGTTGAGAAAAGTAGGTTTAGGGTTGTTATATTATATTGTAGATACCAACAAGGGTAAAAGTGTCATTTTGTAAATGAGTTTTTCATTCAGTATAGAGAAAAGAAACAGAAAATTGCCATATACTTCTTAATGTAAACACATCATATTAATTCAAAAAGGATCTTTTCTAAACAGGAAAATAAAAGAAACATGGCCTAAGTCTGATTCAGAGTGGCCATCCAACAAGGCTTCATCGATGCAAGCAAACATCTATTTATACCAAGTGTATAGCTGCACATTCACCCTGTTTTAGTTCAGTAATTAATATGATTAGAAACATTTTTATAAACTTCAGGATTGACAGAAGTTATTGGATAACCTTAAAGTCCATTGCGTACGTAATTTAATACGAGTAGTAGATGGTAGCAAAATAACAACGGTCACATGGGATGGATAAAGCTGAAAATTGTATATCATTAATTATGGCAACAATCTCATTAGAAAAAAAATTTATTAAAGAAGTTATAAACGTGTATAGGAGTTTGCATGTAATAGGTTTTTTTCCAAAATAATTTTAAATTTATATATCCACCTCGAGTATCAAACAACACATTTATGAGTCAGATGATTGCTTAGTTGCAGTACTACATATTGCAACAACCTAGTTCCTTGTTTACTTATAAAATGCTTATAAACTGGCTTACTACATATTGTTTTATCTTACATAGAGCTTATGGATGTTTTCTTTATAGATATCGTGGAATGATCTGACGTCTTTTACTACTAAGGAGTTGGACGACATCGTGAACTCGTGCATTTAAGTGTGTGGCATCTGATGAGTCATGTTAGTGTTTCGGAATGGTTGGTATGTGGTCATGGCGTTTTGTATATCTCCTTTCCCTTAGCTCAACAAAACACTTGTTGTGAAACTGTTGTGATGTTTAATTAGTGATATTTAGTATGTTTGTTAGCTCAACAAAACACTTGATGTGAAACTGGTCTTTGATACTTTGTATCTTCAATTCCATGATGAATAAAGCAGAAAAAAGTTCTCATAAGAAAGGGTGCTTTTGTATAATAATCTTCATGTTTATGATTTTCTTAAAGTTTTGTTTTTGCTGGTTGTTCTTGTTTTTTTTCCTACTGTGGCTTTATACCTGGAAATACGTATACAAGTGGTATTAAAATAATAATCATAGAGCTATGTTTTGTACGCAAAAAACAAAGATCTATGCTATTTAAAAATGGTTTTTTAACTCATAGAGCAAGGTTTTCAACCAATAAACCAGGCTTTATAAGGCATTATATATAAAAGGGTAAAAGCCATTTAATGACTTATGTACTCACGGAGGTTTTAACTCATTATGCACATTCTGAACTAAATGTGTCATTATACATCACATTTTTGACTCATTATGCTTAATCAATTCATCTTTTTACATTAAACGACAACAATACCCTTTGTCTTCTTCACCAACCATCACCAACCACCTCCGGCAATCAAAACCACCACCAATTCCGGCCATCAACACCACTAAATATTTAAAATCACATAATCACAAATGAAATCCATACATTTCATTTACATAATCACAAATATTCATACATTTCATTTATATCCAAACATCATAAACCCTTTAACTGATTTTGTTCATATGCAAATGAACAAACCCAGATAAAACTGTTACTTAAACACATAGATGATAGATCCATACTATGCCTACAACAATTAAATGAAAACCAAATCAGATCAGAAAAGATTAAATGACAGCAACATCAAACCTAACACATTCATTCACATAAACTGTTACTACTACTTAAATACAAAAGTATTATTTCAAATAAAAAAAGCTAAGCTAATGAGGTTACCATTGGACCGGATCCAGCGACGTGAAATGAAGGGATGTTGGGAAGGAATTAATGAAGTTAGTTAAATTGGGTGTTTTTATTTAATGAATGAATGAATTGTTTTTGTCGCTGATGTTGTGTAGCGACTAGTACAAGAAAGAGTCAATAGTCGTCGTCTTCTTCTTCTTTTCTTTTTAAGCTGCTCTGCTTTTTTTTAATCTCTTCCTTTCTTCATCCTTGACTTTTGAATTTCTTTAATTATTTTTGGAAGTAGTGTAGCTAACTTTACACAAACTATCTAATTGAGAAGGGCCACAATGGGTTTTTTATGATGTTGAGAAAAGTAGGTTTAGGGTTGTTATATTATATTGTAGATACCAACAAGGGTAAAAGTGTCATTTTGTAAATGAGTTTTTCATTCAGTATAGAGAAAAGAAACAGAAAATTGCCATATACTTCTTAATGTAAACACATCATATTAATTCAAAAAGGATCTTTTCTAAACAGGAAAATAAAAGAAACATGGCCTAAGTCTGATTCAGAGTGGCCATCCAACAAGGCTTCATCGATGCAAGCAAACATCTATTTATACCAAGTGTATAGCTGCACATTCACCCTGTTTTAGTTCAGTAATTAATATGATTAGAAACATTTTTATAAACTTCTATGATTGACAAAGGTATTGGATAAACTTTAAAGTCCATTGCGTACGTATTTAATATGAGGTAGTAGATGGTAGCAAAATAGCAAGGTCACATGTGATGGATAAAGGCTGAAAATGTGTTATTCATTAATTATGGCACAATCTCATTAGAAAAAAAATATTATTATAGAAGTTAAAACGTGTTTGGTTTGCCTGTAATAGTTTTTTGTCCAAATAATTTAAATCTATATATCCTCCTCGAGTATCAAACAACACATTTTATGGTCAAGATTGCTTAGTTGCAGTACTACATATTACAACCACCTAGTTCCTTGTTTGCTTATAAAATGCTTATAAACTGGCTTACTACATATTGTTTTATCTTACATAGAGCTTATGGATGTTTTCTTTATAGATATCGTGGAATGATCTGACGTCTTTTACTACTAAGGAGTTGGACGACATCGTGAACTCGTGCATTTAAGTGTGTGGTATCTGATGAGTCATGTTAGTGTTTCAGAATGGTTGGCATGTGGTCATGTCGTTTTGTATCTCCTTTCCCTTAGCTCAACAAAACACTTGTTGTGAAACTGTTGTGATGTTTAATTAGTGATATTTAGTATGTTTGTTAGCTCAACAAAACACTTGATGTGAAACTGGTCTTTGATACTTTGATCTTTAATCCATGCTTTTGGTATAATAATCTTCATGTTTATGATTTTCTTAAAGTTTTGTTTTTGCTGGTTGTTCTTGTTTTTTTTCCTACTGTGGCTTTATACCTGGAAATACGTATACAAGTGGTATTAAAAAAAATAATCATAGAGCCATGTTTTGTACGCAAAAAACAAAGATCCATGCTATTTAAAAATGGTTTTTTAACTCATAGAGCAAGGTTTTCAACCAATAAACCAGGCTTTATAAGGCATCATATATAAAGCCCGTTTATTGTAACCAGGTTTTATGGCAATTCCTCAGTCTCTCCCTCTTTGTTCCCTCAAGCAAAACCAAGGATTATTAACATTTTAAACCGGGATCTATGTCCATTTTTGTAGTAATGACAAGTAAATAAGTAATGATAAGAATTAACGTGTAAGTAGTTAAAAAGATTTTGTATTTGAAAGTTGATGAGATATAGATGGGATTAAAAAGGGAGAGGGGGAAGGGGGGAGATCGATGCACTGAGTTATTTAATAAAGATTATATATGGTACGTGGAAAATTGAAGATGCATGACATGAAGACCACCATACACGTTCGAGATCATATTATTAAATTCTGGATTACCATATTAAAGGCTTCTAATATTAATTGAACATAAGAAGATCGACAAGTGTAAAGCATGTCGGCCGATGTTATGGAGTTGGTTTCTCGATAAGGCCGGTTTGGACGTTTGTATGAAGTTGACACTTACAACCGAAAACATAAGCATGCATGTATATTTTTATACTAGACGACGTGTAGTTACGCGATTGCAGGTACTAGAGCTGAGCAGAATAACTGAAATAAACCGAAGCCTAACCAAAAACCAAAAAAATCAAATCAAAATAATCGACCGAAACTAAAAACAGATAGTTCAGCTTTTACTTTATCAAAAACCGAAAAATTGGTTCGGTTTTGGTTTTCGTCTAAAAACCGAACCGAACTAAACTGAACCAATTTTATTATTATATAATAATATATAATTAATATAATAAAAAAAATAACTAAATAAATCAAACTTATAAACTCATATTTATTTTGTGGGTGGAATTATAATATATCGTTTATATGCGTGTTTGTCGTATACGTATGTTTACTTGAAAATATATCAATACGTGTATGTGACAATGATCGTATTATGTGTACGTTCACTTGCATATGTGTGCAATGGCGGAGTTTGACCGCCTTAAATGGGAGGAACAAAATTTTTGAGAATAAAACGTAACATTCTTATTGATGAGGTGTCATTTTATACACTATTTCAGGGTCATTTAACCCCTTAAATCATGCAAATATGCCCAAATTATGTGCTTAATCGTTTGTTTTCAGGTTTTTAGCACTTGGATGACATTTGGAGGAAATACACGTGACTTGGGCTCATTTGGAGAAGAAACGGACGAGATTACGGACCTACACCAAATCCTTGAAGAAGTATTGCTTACAGAACGTGGAGACGGCGTCGCAAGCATAAAGTGACGCCGTCGTGATCTATTCAGTGACGGCGCCTGGAAATTTGGGGACGGCGTCAGGACGTGCCCGACTTAAAGAGGATCTAGAATCATCCACGTAGCGACAATGTCAGGACCATAACGCGACGCCCTCGCCGCGATACCTCTATATATACAAAACCGATTTTATGGTTTTAGTATGTAACTTTTGGGATAACTTTGTATAACTTAGGGAGACGAACCCTAGTCCTTGTAGCAGCTTCATAGGTCGTTTTTAGGGCCTCAAAACCCTATTGTACTACCTTGAATCCATGTTTTAATTCAAGTAAGGTTATTTATCATTAATCATTCAATATGTCTATGTGTTGTGTGATTGATTTATCTTCTTACTTCTTTTATAACATGCGAGGCTAAACCCTCTTTTGTATTTGCTTATGATTGCATGAAATTTGAATTGTAGATCCTTTTACTGTTGCTTCTTGTTGGTGAACGTACGCGTTAGGCATTAGAAAACCAACTTTTGTCTGTATCGCTGTTGACACATCTAGGGAAACGCGAGTGCATAGAAAGGATACCATAGGGTAACAGTCTTCATACTACCTTACTCGTGCTTTGCCTTAACGGAATATTAAATAGACGACGGATTCGTGTAATTCGTTCATAACTTAGGAAATACTTACACATTACGCCTCAAGGGTGACAAGGCAACATGATTAGGAGAAACAATATCTATTTGAAGAATTAACAAAAGGTTTTAACATCTGAAAATTGAAAAGGAAAAAGGAAGTTTTAACTTGAAAGACACAAACAAAAATTTAACAGATTTTTAGAACAACAAAGGTGAACTTAAAATGAACTCTTTTCTACTGCATTAAGGCACTGAAAGACATACTAAAAACACCTATAAAAAAAAACTTATTTTAAAATCCTTAATCTAAAAACACTTAGAAACTATTTTGACAACACAGTTTCAAAGTTCACTTAGAAAATTTCTTGAAACAACTTTTGAAAACTAAAAAACTTTTTAAGACAGATTGAAAACACTTAAACAAGATGGCCAAAGGTGGCCAAGAGTCCCAAAACTTTTAGAAACCAGTTTGGACCCTTTTTCACTACTATCCCAAACACCCCTTTAAACTTTTGAATTCTTTTTTTAAAACTGATTTACAAGGATTTAAGGCTAGTTTTCTGAAAACAGATGAACATATATTAAGCAAGGTAGAGAGCAGGTTTAAAAGGATCGAAGCACAAATAAAGGTGAACACAAATAAGAATTTTAAAGACAAATTATGCATAAAACTTAAAATTTCATTAAACATGTAAAAAGGTTACAAGGCTTAAAGTAAAATGACAGGATTTAAAACACATAGAACATAAATAAATTCAAATTAAACTACTCTATAACTACTCCTACATTCTACACTAGATAAAAAAAAATCCACTTATGTCTTGTTCTTTTCTTTTATAAGCAGCTTGGCTTCTTTGTCTTGTTTTTGTTGTGCTTTTCTTGTGAGGAGAAACCATAAGCAATCTTGGCCCTTCAATTTTTCTTGTTGCCCAAGCCTATTAATCACGACCCTTCAATTTATCACCCAATGAGCACCTTGAGGATTGCAGCATGTATGCTCCATGGGTGTGGGTTTGTGAGAGGGATAGTTTTGAAGTGAGTGAATGTTTTTTAGTTTTTTTTTTTTGTTATTTAACACCCTTTTTTTTTTTTTTTTTTTTTTTATTTTTTAAAACCCCCCCCCCTTTTTTTTTTTTTTTTTTTCCCCCCTTTTTTTTTTCTCTGGTAGGAACAGTAAACGAGGGGTTGAGAGGGATGGGTGAACAGGGTAGGCGGGAAAGATGGACAGGGTACTCTGTTTTGTTTTTTGTTGCAGGGTGAAACTTTGGTAAAATGGCAAAACTCGTCCCTTATCTTGTATGTGGTTATTGCAATGGCAGTCCATGTGAGGAATAAAAGTTTTGGGGGTTGGCAAAAGTAGACCTCAAGGGTTATATATTTCAGTAAAAGTCCTTGTGAGGTGATACGAAAGAATGAAGGTTTGGCAGATTCAGACCCCCCATTGTGATATAAGTTGTTGCAAAGTTAGTCCTTTTTAGGGACTAACGATGTTAAGGGTTAAGGGTTGAAATGGTTTTTATATAAATGCTTAATGGGCTACCCCGGCCCATTAACTCGGGTGCGGGTGGGAGTGAGGTTTTTTGGGTTCGGTTTTCGATGCCCTTCTAAATGCCGTATCCCGGGGTTGACTTTGACTTCGTCTTGACTTCATTAAATGCACAAACGTTGTCGAGTCGATCCGGAAATGTCCGTTTTAGCTCCGTTTTTTATCCTTTTGCACCTTTGGCCTCGGTTTTTCGCGCTCTTTCCAATTCCGTGCTCGATTTTGTCCGGTTTGGCTTTGATTTTGTCCTTTAGTGAATATCCAGTACCTGCACAGTACAAACACAAAAACAAGCATATTTATGGCATTTTATGTGCGTTTTTGGTCGTTTAGGGTCATTTTATTAGGTAAAAGGTATGTGTAATTACACACATACCAATGACCATCACCTTTAACTTTTTTTCAGTCTGTAAGTATGTATGAGGTATTTTGAGTGGCATATTTGTATAAAATGGTATTATTTTAATGGTGATGACTATAAAAGGTAAAAGGTGGCGATAGTTTTTTTTGTTGCAAATGATGAAATATATTAATACTAAAAAACAAATTAAAAAAAAGTTTCAAACAAACTGAGTTGGACATGCCCAACGAGTACAACGACAATACTAAGAACTATCACATATTGGACAATACTAAAATACGAAATATGACATACCATAAACGGGATGTCGGATTACAATAAGAGGAACAGTGTAAACCAACTTTCCTCTGCACAACATCCTCTAAAATCAATATTTCACCCAAATGCACCAAGACTGTAGCTTCATAACTACATTTCATTTCTCATTTTCATCCAAGATCATTCAACCAACATCCACAACGACCAAGGAGAAAAAAGAAAAGGCATAATTATGTAAGCTATAGCCCCCATACCTCTCCATTTAAAGGCTATACCAGATTCCTACATTTCCATCTTAGAAAACTAAGAGGCATGGGAACACACACCTTAAATGAGAACCAACTAGACCTCCTATAAAAGCTTAATCCTAAGACCAAGTAGCTTTTTCTTACACAGCTCACTATTCCTAGGAACTTAAGTTATCCTGTAGATCATTACCCTTCTTAGTGAGAAACCTACATTATGATCATAAAAGGAACTTAAAATCATGAATCCAATCAATTCCTTCCAAGGCCAACTAAATAAGATTTATGAAAAAGAGCTGTCTTATGATCACACTAAATGATCTCATAATCCTTAATAGAAGCCTTCAAATCATAAGCCAATTTATAGTGACCTTTCCTTAGTGATCACTTGATGCTTATTTGAAGATAATAAGCATCCAAAACTTAATTCAACAGGAACTGCCTTAGGATGAACCTATAAACCTGAAGAGCATGATCAATAATATTGATTCCACTCAAGGCCAATCAATCAGAATTAAAATACCTCCTCAAGTTCATAAGATCAACAAATTATCAGCTATGTGTTAACCATTAAAGGATCAATCAGTGCAATCCATCTTAATATTCCATAGATCATCAACTTTCATAACTACACTTGAGTTCTTTACTTTCAATCTCATATGTTTGCATTTCACATTTTCATAAATAGCTTCAAACATAGTCTTCCAATTTCTACTTTGGCTTTTAAAATTCATGTAGTTTCTTTCTTGCCATATAGAATAGATTGTAGCTCCAAAACATAGTCTTCTAATGATACCGCCAATACGATTTTTGCAAGGTTTACTAGCGAGTGTGATCACAATACCGTTCCATTCTTTTTCCTTCACATGACATTTCATCATTCTCTGCATTTCTTTCCAAATATCTTTTGTAAACTCACACTTGAAAAATAAATGGTTATGGGATTCTTCATTCTTCAAGCATAATGCACATGCCATCATATCAAAACTACCCTATTTCTTCATTCTGTAATGTGTTAAAAGTCTATTTTGTATAGCCATCTACAAAATAAGGGAGTGTTTGGGAATACACTATGTAAACCAAACTAAAGGCCCTCAACTCACTTCCACATTACTATCTCTTAAATCATTATAGACTTGCCTCATAGAGAAATTCTTGGTAGTACCATCATCCCCCACCCAAGTAACTTTATCACCTCTATGGCTGAGAATAAGAGTTGCAATATTAGTAATGACAGGAAAAGAATCATACCATTCAGTTGGCTATCTCCAAATTCCATTATCAATCATATCAACAACACAACCATTTTTGTCAACTCTTGCATCATAAAAACTTCTATGATTAACTCTATTAATAAGAGGGCCTAAACCACTCTAGTTGTCAAACCATATAGATGTGTTTTTACCATCACCAATTTTATACTTAATATGGTTTACAATAGCATCTCTTATAACAAGAAGATTATTCCATCCCCAACTATTAACATCTTCTTTCTAAACAACCCAAAATACTCCCTTCCTTTAACTTGACAGTACTGACCCATTTTACCCACAATGTATCTTTCTTAATGGCAATATTCGAAATGTGATTAACAAGAAGAGCTTTATTCCACACAGAAAGATCTTTTAAACCAAGACCACCATGAGCTTTTGGCTTACACACTGTTTCCAGGCAAACTTTGATACTTTTTATCCCCCCCTTTTTTGGAAGGAACACATGACCCATAAGAAATCTTTTAAAACTTTATTGATGTCTTTAATCACAGTCTTTGGCAATAAAAACACAAAACACCACTACATCTGAATAGATTCTAACACAGAGGTAATAAGCTGTAGTTTACCAGCATAGGATAGGAATTTGTTTTTCTAATGATTAACTTTATTTTTGATCTTATCCATTATGTGCTTAATCGTTTGTTTTTAGGTTTTTAGCACTTGGATGACATTTGGAGGATATGCACGTGACTTGGGCTCATTTGGATAAGAAACGAACGAGATTACGGACCTACACCAAATCCTTGAAGAAGTATTGCTTACAGAACGTGGAGACGTCGTCGCAAGCATAAAGCGACGCCGTCGTGATCTATTCAGTGACGGCGTCTGGAAATTTGGGACGGCGTCAGGACGTGGCCGACTTAAAGAGGATCTAGAATCATCCACGTTGCTACGATGTCAGGACCATAACGCGACGCCGTCGCCGCGGTACCTCTATATATACAAAACCGATTTTAGGGTTTTTGTACGTAACTTTTGGGATAACTTTGTATAACTTAGGGAGACAAACCCTAGTCCATGTAGTAGCTTCATAGGTTATTTTTAGGGCCTCAAAACTCTATTGTACTACATTGAATCCATGTTTTAATTCAAGTAAGGTTATTTATCATTAATCATTCAATATGTCCATGTGTTGTGTGATTGATTTATCTTCTTACTTCCTTTATAACATGCGAGGCTAAACCTTCCTTTGTATTTGCTTATGATTGCATGAAATTTGAATTGTAGATCCTTTTAATGCTGCTTCTTGTTGGTGAACGTACGCGTTAGGCATTAGAAAACCAACTTTTGTCTGTATCGCTGTTGACACATCTAGGGAAACGCGAGTGCATAGAAAGGATACCATAGGGTAACAGTCTTCATACTACCTTACTCGTGCTTTGCCTTAACGGAATATTAAATAGACGACGGATTCGTGTAATTCGTTCATAACTTAGGAAATACTTACACATTACGCCTCAAGGGTGACAAGGCAACATGATTAGGAGAAACAATATCTGATTAGTAATGCATGATTAAGTAAATACATTTAATTATCATAAAGATATCACAAGTAGTTATCAATTAGTTTAGTTAATAGTTTATCAAACCAACCTCTCAAACCATAGATTTACCTGATTTCCTATAGATATAAAAATACAAAAATAATCTTCTCTCAACCCCTAGAATTCTGTTAAACCGTGATCAAGCCTTCCCAACCTATTCCCCTAGAGAACGATAACAACCCCCGAGTCTTGCCTATACTACTACTACAACGGTTAGGTACTCTGCCTAGGGAGTTGTAAAACTTCGTGTTGAAGTCCTACGACGACCGCACATCAAGTTTTTGGCGCCGTTGCCGGGGAATAGTTAGGTTTTGATCATAGTTTAACTTAGTTCTACTCGCTTGAATCCTTTCAAGTGAGACTTTAATTCCGTATATTAGCCTTCTCATAGTCTATCTTTTCTTTGTATGTTTGTTCGTAATCTTCATTGACTACCCCATTCTTCATTATGGAGAATGCGAATCCACCACCAACCAGTAATCATTCTATCCTACTAGCTGCGCTGCGCGCACAAGCCGTCCAAGAGCTCCACGAGCTACAAAGAATTTCGGCCTTTGTCGACTCTCACTTAGAGAGTATTGAACAATTTCTTAATAACTTCGCCAATCATCCTAATGAGACCAATATGAATGACCTTGAGTCCGATGACGAATCGATAGACACACCTCTTATCTCTCCCTTTTTACATTCAGATAATGATTCGGATGACGGTGAAGTGCTTAATGAATTAATTGAGTACGAGAATGTTGGAATGATATGCCGTGAAAAGGCAATTAATAAATTCGATGGGGATGACTTGGCTTTCCAATGTATGATCGGATTTAGGAAGTTTACCGCCTACTTTGACTCCTTCCTACCAATGAACATTATCACGCGAAAAGCCTACAACACTATAATGGTGGAAGGATTAGAAAGCACAGGGAATAACTTAGTTGCCGTTGTTAGGGATGTCTACTTGTTTGTTGGTAGCTTCACCTACATCACGGACTTTGTGGTATTAGAAGATTTAGGAAAATTCATCCTAATAGATAAGGCTGAAGTAGTAATGGGCAAACCCTTTAGGAAAATCACTAAACTCGAATATGAATGCGTTAAGGGATTAATATCTTTCAATAAGATCTTTGATAACTACACATTCCAAATGCCACGCACCATACCTAGATTTAAACGTTAGAGGCACGTATCATGGAGTAAGATCCCACATACTTGTGCTAAGTCAAAAAGATCTAACTAACGGGTTTAAGAATGCTTATGAAAAGAACAAATTTATGTACAAGAATTATTTGAGCTTAGGTCCCGAATACCAAGTAGATGAAAGTATGAACAAATGGCTCATTCATGGACATGTGAGCATTCATGAAGTCACGTAAAAATGTGTGACTTACGTGACTTTGAGTTTAGCTACAAGACTCGTAAATAAAGAAAAGCGCTTTTTGGGAGGCAACCCAATATTTACTTTTATCGCACATTAGGAGTGTCTTGTGTTTTAACTCTTTATTATTTGTTTTATTATGTTTGAATTAGTTGTAATCATGCTTTGTTTGTTTGTAATTTCGTCTTATTTGCAATCAAAGGTATTTTGCAACAAAATAAGTGTAGGGGAATATATCCGGTTTTTAAGATCCTAATTCAAACATTTAAAATAAATTATTTAAATTAATTCGCGTCAGTTTCGAGTCATATGATTGTAATGACTAATTCGAGGTTTTTATGTAGTGCTTTCTTCAGTTTTGACTTATAAAAAATATGTGCAGGAAATTTCTCATTAAAAACGCAGAAGAAATTTTCACAAACGCTAGAGATGGCGTTAGGATTTATCCTGACGGCGTCGCGTCTCCAGCTATGTAAAAATTCGAATTTTTTCCAGTATTTCTGAAAAACAAATGTACAATATTTAAATTTTATAATTCTTTTGTAAACCTGCAGAAAACCTATGATTATATGAGTACTCTCATCCTATCTTTACTGCTTTCGTAGAGTTGAAACCCTAAATTCTTATTGTATATATATCTATCCCGCCGATTTTATGCTTGGTGTAGTTGTCTTTGTCTTTGATTATATGTTATATTTGATGAGAAGAAGCTTGAAAGTTCTTAGGAAGTTTCATTGATTAATTCTTGAAGGACGATTTAACCAGTTATCGCATGTTTCATCTCTATTATTGAGCAAACCAGGCGAGTACTAGTTTCTTTTACTTGTTTTCTTTTTCTTTTATTCCTTGTTACGGGTACTTTTATAGAATATTAGGGACAATGTTCAACTTAAGTGTAGGGGGAAATAAGCCTGAGAAACTATTCTTTCATTTGCCATTTGCTTGTTTCTTAAAATGATGGGTAATATATCAAAACATAGCATAAAAAGGTAATTTTGACCCAAATTTAAATTTTTTTATGACACATATCGACGAAAATCGAGTATTAATAGCGTCTTATGGATTAGAATTTATATGACTAGCACAATAACCCTTAGAATTCCACCCCAAAAATGTGAGGTTCGCCTTTAGATCTATAGGAATTCGGGTATCCATTTTTGATACCCAAGATAGTTTATACCTTTAGCTTGTTTGAGTTAAGGAGTGAGCAATCATGTGTGTCAATTCCATCGTTACGGATGTGTATATGTGGTTGTGTCGCCTTTTCTGGAGCATTGATATCGGTATCAAATTATATAAGTGTACCGATAGTATATTAAATTCTAGAACTTGTTTTTGTGATGCATCCCGAGACCGCATAGTAAGTATTAGGATTTGCTTGATAAGAGGCATTAGGATTAACCCATGTTTTAAACCTGTAATTGTTATGATGGTCACATCGATCATATAACTATCCCACACCCTTGCCATGCACTCAATTTTAGTGCAGGATACCCCTATTACAACCCTCCGAGCCTATCCTTTTTCGGTTCTCGTAATTCTCTGGTGGATTCCAGATTATTAATGAAGAGCATTGTTAACCCTTGAACCAAATGTTACACCCAAATCTCCTTAGCCTACTTGTATGTACTCACTTTTAGTACATTATTGAGTTAACCCAAGTTAATTATTTGAGTACACGGTTGCTAAGTCCTTATCCTCGTAAATATAATTTTGGGATGATTGAGATTTATGGTAGTATTTATTTTGCGGAAGAATGGGGAAGAAAAGTTAAATCAATACCCCCATATGTTTATTAGATGATCTCCATGTTATTTTGATCCACATCAAATCAGGTCATTAGTTAGATTGTAAATAATCGAGTATGTAAAAGTTCAAGTGTAGGGGTGTATCTAAAAAACCTCAATGATGTATTATATGTTTAAGCAATGGTAGAGCACAAGTGTACAAAAAAATTTGTATATAAAAAAAAGTAAAAAAAAAATATACGGGCTGCCATTTGCTTATGTTTATGTTTATATTAGAGTCAAGAAAAGAAAAAGAAAGAGATTGATGTAGAGTTGTGTAGAGTTTGTATATCTTCGCTCGAGTCTTGGCTTAGCAACCAAACCAGCGTATATTCAGGTAAATAATTAGCTAACCCTTCCACTCCAAATTCACCCAAAGCCACCAAAATGAATCTCATCCGTTTCTGTTTCCATAAATGTTATCTTACACTTACACCCCACATCCCTTTAAAAGACCTCTTAGATAGTAATGAATAATGCTTGTGCCTAGCGGTGGAGGTTTGATCCTTTACCAAGCCTATGGTAATTTATATGCTATGATAGGTAATGAGTGCTGATTTTCTATTTTCTCATTATGTTATAATTTATTATATACCCGAGTGAAAGAGATAATCCCAAACACTTATGTGAGGTGCTAGTGTATGCTTTCCGTGATTTTAATTACGAGGTCTAGAAGGTTGTGTTGTAAAATACTTTTAAAGAGTAGGTTAAATAACCCTCATATTGCTATTGTCTAGGTAAAAAAGCCCATTTCCTTGAGGACAAGCAAATTCCAAGTGTAGGGGTATTTGATGAGGTGTCATTTTATACACTATTTCGGGGTCATTTAACCCCTTAAATCATGCAAATATGCCCAGATTATGTGCTTAATCGTTTGTTTTCAGGTTTTTAGCAGTTGGATGGCATTTGGAGGAAATACACCTGACTTGGACTCATTTGGAGAAGAAACAGACGAGATTACGGACCTACACCAGATCCTTGAAGAAGTATTGCTTACAGAACGTGGAGACGGTGTCACAAGCATAAAGCGACGCCGTCGTGATCTATTCTGTGACGGCGTCTGGAAATTGGGGACGGAGTCAGGACATGGCCGACTTAAAGAGGATCTAGAATCATCCACGTAGCGACGATGTCAGTACCATAACGCGACGCCGTCGCCGTGATACCTCTATATATACAGAACCGATTTTAGGGTTTTAGTGTGTAACTTTTTGGATAACTTTGTATAACTTAGGGAAACGAACCCTAGTCCTTGTAGCAGCTTCATAGGTCGTTTTTAGGGCCTCAAAACTCTATTGTACTACCTTGGATCCATGTTTTAATTCTAGTAAGGTTATTTTCCATTAATCATTCAATATGTCTATGTGTTGTGTGATTGATTTATCTTCTTACTTCTTTTATAACATGCGACGCTAAACCCTCCTTTGTATTTTCTTATGATTGCATGAAAGTCGGATTGTATATCCTTTTACTGCTGCTTCTTGTTGGTGAATGTGCGCGTTAGGCCTTAGAAAACCACCTTTTGTTTGTATCACTGCTGACACATCTAGGGAAACGCAAGTGCATAGAAAGGATACCATAGGGTAACAGTCTTCATACTACTTTACTTGTGCTTTGCCTTAACGGAATATTAAATAGACGAAGGATTCGTGTAATTCGTTCATAGCTTAAGAAATACTTACACATTACATCTCAAGGGTGACAAGGCAAGAAGATTAGGAGAAACAATCTGATTAGTAATGCATGATTAAGTAAATACATTTAATTATCATAAAGTTATTACCAATAGTTATCAATTAGTTTAGTTAATAGTTTATCAAACCAACCTCTTAAACCATAGATTTACCTGCTTTCCTATAAAATATAAAAATACAAAAATAATCTTCTCTCAACCCTTAGAATTCTGTTAGATCATGATCAAGCCTTCCCAACATATTCCTCTAGAGAACGATAACAACCCCCGAGTCTTGCCTATACTACTACTACAACGGTTAGGTACTCTGCCGAGGGAGTTGTAAAACTTCGTGTTGAAGTCCTACGACGACCGCACATCATGTTTTTAGCGCTGTTGCCGGGGAATAGTTAGGTTTTGATTATAGTTTAACTTAGTTCTACTCGCTTGAATCCTTTCAAGTGAGACTTTAATTCCGTATATTAGCCTTCTCGTAGTCTATCTTTTCTTTGTGTGTTTGTTCGTAATCTTCATTGACTATTCCATTCTTCATTATGGAGAACGCGAATCCACCACCAACCAGTAACCGTCCTATCCTACCAGCTGCGCTGTGCGCACAAGCCTTCTAAGAGCTCCACGAGCTACAAAGAATTTCGGCCTTTGTCGACTCTCACTTTGAGAGTATTGAACAATTTCTTAACAACTTCGCCAATCATCCTAATGAGACCAATATGAATGACCTTGAGTCTGATGAAGAATCGGTAGACACACCTTTTATCTCTCCCTTTCCTCATTCAGATAATAATTCGGATGACGGTGAAGTGCTTAATGACGGTGAAGATTATGTTTCGAAGCAGTGGCTCTATTAAAATTGGCTGAATTAATCTTTTAGGTTATCTTAACGGGAACACATCTCGCGATGTTATGGTTTAAGTAATGATTTTTTTTTGGGGGGGGGTTGTGAATATGGACCGGGTTTTATTTGCTTATTTGGGTTTTATATTTCTTGACTAAGTTTATGAAGGTCTGATTGACCCGTTTTGACATGTATCGAAAATTAGTTTCTACTATCGGGTTGTAACAAGGATATATTTGTCCAGTAGCTAGGATATAAAATAGCTAATTCTTTCATTCAGCTTACACGAATAAGTGAGTTATGCTTTTTAATAGTGTTTGATAATGCGGTTTGTGTTGTGATTAGTGTGACTAATTTAGTTATCTTTTCTAATTAGTAGTCTTAAAACAATTTGGCTACTGTAATTCGTAGCTTCTCTTGAATAACCCATTTGACCCATGAGAATCTTGATAGCCTTTGTCCAAGTTCTAGCAATCAAATGCCCAGTATGCAAATAGTTCCTAGAAAATGTAAAAAGCAATGACATGTTGGTTCTTTTTTTTTTCTTTGGCCAGGTTAGCATTTAGTTATGATGTGAGTTGATGTTGGTGCTTTCTTTTTTATTTGGTTAGGTGCCTTGAAAAACATGGACGCGAGGAGCGAGCATGCCTTGAAACTATGACCATACATTGAAGAGCAATGTACTGAGTTACCAATCATTTGAACCTACATGTTAACTAATATTCTAAGTGTGTTTCATATTCTATCTTTTAATGAATGCTAGGTTTTTATAGTTACATGGAACCACTACTGCTACATGAGCATTATTATGTTATAATTTGTTGCACTTTTGTTGGACTAAAGGAGTAACAGTAACATATGTATGTCTGATGTAGCTATTAGAGTCACCATGAATGTTGTGACATCGTGATTTTTTATAAGACGATGACTAGCCGAAACAATTTGCATCATATAGCACCGAAATTAACTAGAAGTCTAAAAGTAGCTTTAGTCATTTACTTATGTTAGTTACAAAGAAGACACTGTTCCGAACTTGATAGAAGTACTGTCTGAAAAGGGCGTATGTCGCTCCATAACGATGAACATTTGAGTGAGCTAAAAAGCGTAATTGGCTATGAAAGTGCTATTCATAATAGATGACGGGAAAAAAACGTAAATGCCGATGCAAGTACCATTGAATGGCTCACATAATTGTAAAAATCATTTATTGCCACCATCTACGTCTAATTGTTATTAGAATCAGACCGTACTTTACTGAAAATTTTGTATTAGAAATATTGAGATAGCGAGAATTGGGGTTTTAAGATCATGTGTATAAAGGCCATCTTACATTTTGGTGCTTATGTTTATGGTTTTCTATGTTAAAGATGTTCTTATGCCATTAGCGTCATCATTTAATTTGTCATAATGTAGAGTTATCTCTACATTGTTGGTGTGCTTTTATTCAAAGCTTCAATTTTTCTGTTGTCATATACTCCCTCCGTCCCACATTAAGTGTCCACTTGACTTTTTCAAAGTCTTTTTTCTTCAACTTTGACCTTAATGATTTCTTCTTATATTATATGATACTTGATGCAAGATACATGAATGGATAGAGTTTTGAATATATTTTTCGTTGGTATAATTTTCGTTCAATATTATATAACACAAACAAAAATATTTATGGTCAAAGTTGATGAAAAAAGACTTAAAAAATTTCATTGTGGACACTTAATATGGGACGGAGGGAGTAGATGTAAAAAGACTCGCACCTAGATTGCTTGACTTACATATCGTAACGTTACAGTTTAGATAAGAGCATGACTCATAAATACTATATTTTTACATGCTAGTTCTTTGTTTTTTGTTTTTCTAATCAATTAACATTCCCTTTTTATGATTATGTAAGAGTCATTACTGACACAGAGTTAGGGAGGTCCAGCGGATATGGTTTTGTGAACTATGACAACGATGAATCAACGTATGAGGCCATGAAAGATTGAAATCCATGGATGGACAGGTTACAAAATAATATTAGTCAACATGTTTTTAATTTCACATTCGTAGTTGAGAATTTGTTTAAATTGAAAGATGAAAGAAAATTTGTTTTTGAGAATCGAGGTTTTTTGTTTTTGAGATTTTTTTTTTCATTTTTCAGTAACAAAAAATCTCGCAACATGATGTCATTTCAATGGAGTTACCTGCACCTAGGAATTTAGTTAATTTCTACCTCCCGGTGATGCCTGAGCTTTCTTCCCAATATATGTGCGCTTCTCCGCAACTAGTAGTTTCAGCAACATGAAGGTATATGTCGCGGACCCAAAACCTTTAGTATGGCAGTTTCATTTGCATATTTTTAAGTGAACTGATTACAAATTGCATGGTTATTGTTATGTTATAGGTTGTGAGTATCATCTCGCTGAAACATGAAGCTGCTCCAGAGTTTGGGCAGAGGGCACAATTGGTCACACAAAGCTACCAGGTTGTTTGCTCCAAAGTCTGAATATACCCTTTAGCCCATGTTTCTTTGCTCTTTTTCAATATGTAATAACATCTGGATAAATATGAAGGTTACATGTTCCTGACTTAATTATACTCTTATTATCGACTTATTTCGATCACCACCACCAAGTCGTCTTGTGCACCAGCCATGCAATTCTTCTACATAACCCACACCTGCTATTAGCAGGCGCACAGATACTGTAAGTACTAAAAAAATCATTTAGAATAATTTATGCCAATAATTATTACTAGACGGTCTAACATTTGCAAATGAAAATATTAAATTGTAGGATGGATTGATCTATGGTTTAGGTGTTGGTAATTATGATGCCAAAGAAAAAGGTCATAACTTATTTGACTCGTTAGTTATTTCTAAAATAAGGGGGTATTTGGTAGTTGTTATTAGATTGTCAGCAATTTTGGGTTAAAGTGGTTTGTAATTTAGAATGTGTATGTCTTATAGTATCGCATCTCCTTTAATTACATGATGGTGCCCCTAAAAGAAAAGTATATCTCATAGTTATTAACGCTTTGACATACATAGTGTAACTACTTCTTATAATAATGTAGAATAACACTGATGTGTCGTTATGCGCAGGTATTATTTATTATCAAGTTTTACATTTTTATATTGTCGACATTACCTAAAAACAATACTAACGGGCAGTGTATCCGATCAGTTGTAGCTTCGTTGGTAAGTAGGGTGTCAATCACTAAGAGCGAGAACGTTAATTCCTAAGTCTATCAGTATTTTAGTTATCTATTTTAGTTCTAATCTAAGTTAATTATAAGTTAAACCTATGCTAAACCTAATTCTAACAGGTAGAGGGGGTTTTCAGTCTGAGAGATTTGCACGGGTTTTGTGGTGACTTAAACCTACTTTAGACACGATAGCACACATAGGCAGATAATCAAAAGATAGAAGAGCGGTCAAGACAATTATAAGGAAACTGTATTAACCATGATTAATCCAATTAAAACGCAGGTTTGTTTATTAGTACAATGATTGACTTATCTCGAGGGGCATATCATTCTAAGATTTAGGCGTTACTTCTTCCTAAAACATAGACACGCTAATTCTGTCACAATTAGAAGCATCCGCATAAAGCAAACATTTGTTGATTATAATCTATCTTAGGAGAGTAATAATGGTGATCTTATTAAACCCTAGCTCAACGAGACTTTACTAACTTACTGCTTAATGGCTCTTTATATACTAGTAGTCCACTATCCAAGTCTTTACTAAAGAAACCAGAACGTCATTTGTTGATCCCAGGTCACCTGTTGGTCCAACTTGTTCACTAAACCAGTGGCAAGGATAGGTCATTATTTGTGATCCTATGATTCTAGATATATAAATTGCCGATATGGAGAGTTATCCCGTCATCTACCTAGCACGATATTTTGCATTCCTAGATCTGATTGAATGATAGATCGCATACTTAAGCACGTAAACGAGTATAAATTGATAAACATAATCAACAAGCAACGATAAATTAAGCAATCAAGATAAACAAACCAAACATTAAAATCTTCATAAACATGGCTAATACCTAAAGGTATTAGCCGATAACCATTGTAATGAATACAAACATGATAACGAACAACCAAGGTAAACTAACTGAGTTAAACGAATGATACCAAAAATCAAACGGTTATCAAGATTATGGGAATTACAAGGTGTTTCCTATGGAATTAGATGCGTTGCTTGACCTTCTTTTCTCTTATTGGCTTATGAAATTCGACTTCTGTGGTTAGGGTATCGAAAATATGGTTAAGCACACTCTAAACTCGTGTTTAGGGATTTGTATTTATAGTCTCTGAAAATTCATCGATACGCCATATTGGTTGAGGTCAATACGGCGTATAAGGGGTTTCTTGGAGAAGGGACAACGTTCAATATGTTCCAAAATCTTCAAATAATCTTCAATACAACGTATAGAGTTTTCTGGATACGACGTATAGCTCTTTAATTCTTTGTGGCTTCTTGTGAAGTGAAGGCACAAATACGTTGTATCTTCTTTGTTGGATACGGCGTATGGATTGTTAGATCAGTATCTTGAGATTTCTTCGTTTAAGCTCCAAAATGCGTGCCTTTTTGCATAACTTCACCAATTACTCCATAATTACTGCAAATAACAACTTTAAGCAATTAAGTACCGATTCATGCAATAATTATTTAAAATGGGTAAGAAACATGAGATAAATGATGCTATAAAAGTGATGTTATTTGATGTCATCAAATATCCCCTCACTTGAATCCTACTTGTCCTCAAGTAGACTTTAGAAAGTATATGAAAATGTATCCCAACCGTAGTCAAGGATTTTTCCTTTAAGCAATTATTCGTTCAATTATTAGTACACAACCAAGCACCTCACAAAACAGGAAGATGAAAACACTAAAATACCTCAACTAATCTATGTGGTATCATGTAACTAAATCACTCAATTTCTGGTCGTGACGAGTATTCTATCATAGGCTTGGCAAGGATACACATCTCCACCACTAAAGCTAAAGAGTGACAAGTCTTCAAAAGGTAAATTGGATTTTAAAAGGTTTAAGGGTTAGATCACTCTTTTTAATCTCTTTCGATACCAATATTCTAAAAGGTGAAAAACCATACAACACATCCATAATGATGAAATAGACACACATGGTTGCATTCAATCCTTAACTCGAATAAGCTAAAGAATAGGATTAGTAGTGTTTACCAAAAGTCATAAACCAGCAGGGGTGACAAACCACATATACACATCCGTAACGACGGAATAGACATACATGATTGTATTCATTCCTCCACTTGAGTAAAACCAAGGGTTAGGACGAAGAGTGATATAGGGTAGGGATCTTCTAATCCTTTCACCAAAAGTAATAAACTAACAAGGCGGACAAAATCACACATACATGGCCGTAACGATGGAATAAACATATGTGATTGCTCGCATCCTCATTCGAGTAAGACCTAAGGATATGGATTAGGAACGGGAAAGTAATTGTTGTTAAATAATAAGAACAAAACATATAGATTAAGTCCAAATAAATGAGGCATAGTGTTGCTAGTAACTTTCCCGACCGTTCCCATGAAAAAGACACATAAATATAGACATAAACGTCTTGATCATAGATCAACAAAAACAACATTAGTTGGCGTTCCCGTAACGGTCAACTCTCATTCATCCATAATATACATACTTTACAACATTAGTGGTGATATCGACCACTTTTATACAAGAAATACATGGTTGGTTTATTTCGACTAACACACAACAATACTCTTCAGTATCACATCTTTTGTATTTTTTTTTGATTTTTTATCAAACATATATACACTACAAATTTCGGTGTAATTTTACCATCTTTACGATCACAATCAATCCGGATATTATCAATTTTCCTTCATACTTCGGATGTAAATAATAATTTGTGAAAGTAGTAAAACACAATGAAAAATTAAGATTTAAAAATATACACTACTTTCACATTCCCATTGCATTGTGCAATCTCCCCGACCTAACCATAGATAGAAATTTCACACACGTACCCAATTGCATTGTGCAATTTTTCCGACCCAACCGTAGATAGAGATTTTTGCATTGCGACACAAGAAATACAATACTTTACACAAAAGCAACTAGCAACCGATTAATGACTTAATCTAATAGGGTAGGCTAAGGTGTAAAAGTGTAACGAAACAAATATTTGGTGTAAGAAAAAGACTGGAATGGCTCAGCAGGTTTTTCTAGGGGTACTTAAAATGAGAGTGAACAAAAGGGTTTATACGGGATTTAACTAACCAGTGTAGTTAGTTAATATTACAACATGTATAAGCTTTTTGGGTGTAATCCTAGAAATTTACCAGGATAGAAAATGTCACTCCATCTATTTAAAATAGTACTAAATATTGTAGTCTCGAATAGATATACCAAGCCAAGTTCTAAAGTTTACAACATCACCGGTACACTCATAATTTTGTAGAATTTGGGTAAACATTTGGAAAATGATATGGCTAAATTTTCACAATATCTAACAAGGGTTATGTGTGCGGGTCATGTAACTAATAATTTCACAAAATTATGCTTGAAAAAATTTGAAATTTAGGCATAATTTAAGCATTTTATTGTGAAAAATAGGACAAGTAAGCGTTCTAATTCTCCTCCCGCCACTTGAAGTATACAACGCCCTCGTCGTATAAATATAACATTAAAAACGGGATATTAAAAGAATTAGAACGAGAAACTCCCATGGGATTTGCTCGGTATGATCTTTCATGTTGCGTTTACGAGCAAGAATGTGTGTTGTAAATGCGGGTCTCGGTGCCAGCATGACTACAACACATAGAATTTCAGAATATAAATACTCCACCAAAAGTCGTCTTTTCATTCAGCAAGGTCCTGTATAAGATATAGGAAAAACAATGCAATTCCATCTCAGCTATTCAACGGTTAGAAAACAAAAAACAAAAATAAAAAAAACTATACAGGAAGTCGAGACGTCGTATCTCAAAACCAGGATACGCCATATAAAGACCTGTAGAAAGTAGCTGAGGTACGGGCAGATTGCCAAATACATCGTATCATATAATGAATACGCCGTATAGACAATCTGACAATAATGTTTTGAATGCAACATAATAAAGGACTGGATAACGTCCAGACAATCAATATGTCGTATCCTTTGAGATTGGAGACGCCGTATAGAAAGTCTGGAAAGTCAGACTCGATAAAATAAAGAAAATACATTATGGGTTGTCTCCAGGCAAGCACTTTTGTTTACAGTGAAGTCTTTAAGTTAGACTTTTCTTCAGCTCTTCATTCCGCCCTTGTCACGAACCATCCCTCGTCCATGATACGAAAGATTTCCTGGTAAGCATGACATGAATTTTCTTCGGTTCTTGGCCAATCATCGCGCTCACATTCTTTAATAGCAATATACTTTTTTGCTGGTCCAAAAAAGTACTTGATCACCTCAAACCTTCCAATCTTACAAACCGGTAGATCTTGGCGGGGATTTTCAAGAAATTCGCACTTATCTTCTTCGTATTGCTTCTCCTCTTCGTTAGTATGATAAAATGTGTTATCTCGAACCAAGTCAAGGTTACTGATATCATCAGCATCATTATTGTTTCTTTTGGCATCATTGTGGGTGGTATTCTCATAGTCGTCCCATATTTTCCAAGCTTCGTCATATGATTCTTCATCTTCGTTAATCAATCCTTCCATAATAACTTTACTTTTAAAGCTTCGTCTTTAAGTTTGCCATCCTCCAAAGCTTCATACCACTTTAAATCTTGATAATGGAGCGTGTTACCAACTCTAAATGTTCCAGGTAAGTTTCCTCTATTGCAATATCCGTCATCTTTCCAGCTACAAGTTGGCCACTCTGAATGTCCACTCTTAAACGAGAATGGTTCACAGTAATGTCTAACAGGAGTGGGTTCTTTCCATACTTCATTATTCGTCCATGGTTTTTCATGTACCATGACACGTCTTTATTCCATTCATATATCCAATCATCCTTATATTCTTCGTAAGTCATAAATCCAATAATGTCTTTAGTTAGGACATCTGGATTGATTTGAAAAAGATAATTGAATTCATTAAAGGCCTTGCATAGGGGCGTCTCGTAATTGAATATAATAGTTTTGATCCTGAAGATTTCAGCAATTTCACCATCTTCATATGGGTATTCTTCTTCGAGATCAGAAAATTTTCCATTAGTTAATGCAATTTCATCGTCGCCCCTTTTCCAATAATCTCACAAAGCATTTTTAGTGAATAGATCTATTGTCCTATGGTTGGTAAATTTAGAAGCAAACCAATTTTCAAATATAACATTAGTAGGATCTCACTTTGCTTTAGTCTCCGTCAATCTACCAGTACGAGAAGGCGGGTAGTATTTTCCAAAAAATCTTTCTGTACGATCTCCCCAAGTAGCAATCGAGCATTGAGGTTCCTCCTTAAACCATTTACTTGCCTCCCCTCTTAGGGAGATAGGGAAAACAACAAGCCTCAATCGTTCATAACTTACATTGGGCAAAACGAGTGGATCAACAATCTTAAGTAAATTTACAACGTGCTGGACCGCGTCTTCTCCATTAGTTCCAATGAAAGCATTTTTCTAGCAAATCATCAAGGAATTTTCCTTTCAACTCATATGCAGTTTTCCCATTAATCAATGTCTTAGTGATACCCGAGTAATAATCATCTCGAGCCTTGGTGACGTTTTCCTCTGTAATCGATTTCGTCATGGCTTCCGTCATTGCTTCCTTCAACCTTCCTTTTGCGATTAGTACTTATCTGAAACCAAGTTAAAAATATTAGTAGGATTTGTTCTGAAGAAAGAAAATACAAAAAACTAAGCACGGAAACGGAATACGAGAATTTAAAGTCTGCTACTGTATCAGATGATCGATATGCTGTATTCAATGAATTTGAATACGCCGTATAGATTTGTTGAACATAATACGCTGTATTGGTTTAGAAAGGTTGATACGCCGTATGGATTGTTCGACCAGTACAGTAAACAAAAACTAAAACAAATGCAGAAAATTAAAACAAACACACAAACAAACAATAAGCACGCAAAATGGATGATCCGACTCAAAGACTCAAAAATTAAAATTTTACAAATATACACTAAATCTAGATTAGTTAAAAGTTAGAACTAAATTACTAATAAAAATAAGATTTAACAATTTTCACTCCCCGGTAGCGGCCCTAAAAACTTGATGTGTCGTTGTGCGTATGTATTATTTATTATCAAGTTTTACATTTATATTTTGCCGACATTACCTAAAAACAACACTAACAGGTAGTGTACCCGATCAGTTGTAGCTTCGTTGGTAAGTAGGGTGTCGATCACTAAGAGCGAGAACTTTAATTCCTAAGTCTATCAGTATTTTAGTTATCTATGTTAGTTCTAATCTAAGTTAATTCTAAGTTAAATCTATGCTAAACCTAATTCTAATAGGTAGAGGGGGTTTTCAATCTGAGAGGCTGACACGGGTTTTATGGTGACCTAAACCTACTTTAGACACGATAACACACATAGGCAGATAATCAGAAGATAAAAGAGCGGTCAAGCCAATTATAAGGAAACTGTATTAACCATGATTAATCCAATTAAAATGCAGGTTTGTTTATTAGTGCAATGATTGACTTATCCCAAGGGGCATATCATTCCAAGATTTAGGCGGTACTTCTACCTAAAACCTAGACACGCTAATTCTGCCACAATTAGAAGCATTCGCATAAAGCAAGCATTTGTTGATTATAATCTATCTTAGGAGATTAATAATTGTGATCTTATTAAACCCTAGCTCAATGAGACTTTACTAACTTACTACTTATTGGCTCTTTATATACTAGTAGTTCACTATCCAAGTCCTTACCAAAGGAATCAAAACGTCATTTGTTGATCCCAAGTCACCTGCTAGTCCAACTTGTTCACTAAACTAGTGGCAAGGATAGGTCATTATTTGTGATCCTATGATTCTAGATATATAAATTACGAATATGAAGAGTTATCCCGGCATCTAGCTAGCACGATATTTTGCATTCCTAGATCCAGTTGAATGATAGGTCGCATACTTAAGTACGTAAACAAGTATAAATTGATAAACATAATTAACAAGCAACGATAAATTAAGCAATCGAGATAAACAAACCAAACATTAAAATCTTCATAAACATGGCTAATACCTAAAGGTATTAGCCGATAACCATTGTACTAAATACAAACATGATAATGACAACCAATGTAAGCTAACCGAATTAAACGAATGATACCAAAAATCGAACGATTATTAAGAGTATGGGAATTACAAGGTGTTTCCTATGGAATTAAATGCGTTGTTTGACCTTCTTTGCTCTTCTTGGCTTCTAAAAATTAACTTCTATGGTTAGGGTGTCAAAAATATGGTTAAGCACACCCTAAACTCGTGTTTGGGGATTTGTATTTATAGTCTCTGAAAATTCATCGATACGCCGTATTGGTTGAGGTCAATACGGCGTATAGGGGGTTTCTTGGAGTAGGGACCACATTCAATATCTTTCAGAATCTTCACATAATCTTCAATACGACGTATAAAGTTTTCTGGTATAAAGGGTTCAAAATGCACCCAAGATGTTACCTGCAGCTGCCCTACTCCATAGGGTACGAGATATTTATTCCAGATTCGTGATTATATCTTCGTACACCAGACAATATTAGCCAAACACATACAATATGTAAAAAACGCGATAACAAACAACATAACTTTAAACAGGCAGTGTATCCGATCGTAGTATTTCGTGTTAAGTAAGTATCGATCACGAGAGCGGAGGTTAAATCTATCAATATAAATTAATATCTAGTTATCTAATTCTATGTTTAATTCTATTCTAATACTCAAGATAAACCTAAGTCGTCTTAAATCCTAAATTCTAAACGGGAATAGGGGTTTTCAGCCTGAGAGACTGCGCAAACGGTTTTTGGTTGGTGACTAAATCAATTCAAGACACTGTTACCCGCGCAGCTAGAAAGACAAAAGATAAAAGAGCGTCGAACCTTATAAAGAAACTATATTAACCATATTAATCATGATTAGAACGATGGTTTGTTTTATTAAGTGCAGATGTTTTCTCTCCTCGAGGTGGCATATCATTCTTAAGACTTAGACGTTACATCATCCTAAGACCTAGACACATTAATTCTTCACAACTAAAAGCAAATCGCATAAAGCATACCTTAATTTGCTGATTATAATCAATCTTAGGGATTAAAGCAAATGGTGCTCTGTTAAACCCTAACTCATAAGACTTACCCACTTAGCACGCTTAATAGCAATCTATAACACTAGTAGTCCACTTGTCCAACTTTCCAAATGGAATCAAAACATTATATGCTTAATCTAATCAAGTTCACGCGTGCATAGTCAACACTATCAACTACACCATCGTGCAATATCCAATTAACTAGTAAAGCCCCGATGCGTATCCTAGACACAAAAACTTGAAAAACTATAGAAGGACAATACTTGTGTCACAAAAACCCCGCCAAGGCGGAAACACAAGGCGTAACTTCATGGATATCATCACAACACAATGGTGTCAACAATAGAGAATCACTACATGCATAACTAAATATAAAAGACACGATGTGTCATGACAATACCGAAAACAAAGGAATGACATCTTGTATTAATAAAAAGGGATCTCATCAATACACCGATGCACAATGAGACTTGTCAAACTATTAAAAAAACCATAACATTCAAGAAATCAATGCAAAAATATGAAAACGAATCAAATGATACTTCAATGGCCATCCTAATGGCTCTCTACCACATTATTAACTTCAACACCTTCATAACGCACACCTGAAAATGATGCTTAAAACGTCAACACAATGGTTGGTGAGAGTCATAGGTTTTACGACACCAATACAAGATTTAAATCAATTATTGTGATTATAAAAAAACGAAACTGTCAGGACAATTAAGCTGGCTATTCTACTTTGCTAACATGCATTCAACTAAACAATCACAATTAGACGAACATTGTCCCCCGATCCAAACCAAAAAATTCGTCACATAGTCATGATAGATGAACGAATCCCCAACCCAGACTCTTGGTACCGTATCTACGCAAAATCATACCCACATGAAGTAGGCGAAACCTCATACCCACAAAGTAGGCGAAAACCAATCTCAAACTAGTCACAAGGAGATGATCACGCTCCATGGATGTCATACGACATGCAACACATAAACATATAATAGCTACATAATAGTCCATGCGTCAACCACATAATCACAGTAATTAAAACATTTCAAAACATATTTTGCATCATTTCTATCCCAAGAAAAACATAGTAAAATAGGACTATGAAACTCACCTGATTGCTCAGCTTACTTAACACATCTGCACACAATCTAAATCATGAGACAAAACACAAGTTACACCGGATTAGGCTAAAAGAAATAAGTCAATGAAACAATCACAATGGTGGACCTTCTAACTTCACACTAAGTTAATGATCCTTATACACATCTTCCTAATCATTAGACCCTTTTTGACCTTTATTCATTAACTTTCACTTTCGTAGTTTCTGGCTGAATTTAAGTCATTTCTGACCAAAATAAAAAACATAAACATCTAATAGATTGTTCACATACATACCCTAGCTCCCCAATGAGTTGTGATCTACTGTGATTTTTTAGAAAAAAATAATATTAAGTGAAACTATTAATAAAAATATCATCTTTACACATACCAGATTCGACCTAAACGTCACACCAAAAAGGTTGACATCCTAAAGAATCCTTAGAAAATGATTTTATCGCGACCCTTCTAACTGAAGTTAATAACAACCTAGAAATATGATCTCTGATTTTTTTCTAACCCTAATTTGAAATTTAAGTAGGCGTTTTACTCCCCGAAATCAGACCCAAATCTGACCCGAATTTACTGCTTTGACAACTTTTCTCACGAAAACCATTAGACAAACTTCCCGACCTCAAATTCAATCGTGTCCGAACTTTTTGAAAACTAGACTCTCTGAAATTATCAATAGATATAAGATTCACAAAGAAAAACGTTACTATCATTGAGATAACATTCGAACAAGATGACTCAAAATTCTGCTCAACCCTAAATTCAATTCTATCGCGTTCTAACTCTAACCGAATACATCAAAACGCAATTAATCTATCCCCAATCAATCCTAATTAGTCTAATATCCATTAATTACATATTTGATTAAAAACCTAATTCCATCATTAAATTGATACAAGAACTAAAAAAGATTAATTAAAAAGGGTTTATGAACTTACCTAAAACCTTGATTTGATCACACAAATCACCAACTTGAATCTTGAATAATAAAAAAAATCTTTTTTTTCTTCTCTGCTTGGTTCGACTGATTTCACAAAAAAAGGAGGAGAGGTTTGTATTTATAGTGAAAAGAAAAAGGTTTGGATATTACCTACTAAGAATCCCCCTTAGACTAAAATATTTTCCCCTTTTTTTTCTTTCTTTAAAACCGGCCAAATAACACCCCTTTTATTTTATTTTTATTTTTTTATTATTAATTTCGAATTTATACATTATATATTATTATTTATAATTTTTTTATAAAAACCTTTATTTATTTTACCTTTTAAACTTTTTAAATTAAAACTAGATTAAATGACTATGAATAAATTTCATTTCTAATTTTATTTTACCAACTTAATAAAACTAAGTTCAAATTTCTATATTTTCTAAACTAAACTTTTAATTTTACTAACTACTAACACTTGAAGATATAAATACATATACATATACATAAAATATGTACACACATAGAATTATATTATCATTTTCATTATCACTAAAATGTGAACAAAATGAAATACCAATAACAACCATAACTTTAATCACAAAGAGACGATCACGCTCTATTGATTGGTAACCAAACTCACATAAGATCACATAAACATATAATTATTATAACACATAATGATGTTCAAGTCCATACTAATGGTTTGACTAACCTGCTCAAAGCACAGTTGTCACAGTATCCTCTCCTTAGGGAAATCTCGTCCTGAGATTTAACTAGTAGGTTCAACATCATCATCAACAAACAATCAGGAATACTTATCCTTTCATATGGACCTCCTTTACCAACATTAACTTCTTAATCGCCACGCTTTGAATCACATCTAACTTTCACAATCGGAAACCACTGCTTACACCATCGCTTGCCCATACAAGGGTGCAAATAGCAACATAACAACTCTAAGCAAAAATAACATCCAACTACATGAACATCGCCGGTCTTCGAGGAAACTTGTCAAAAACTTAAGTTGTGTAACAACGTCATTCATAACCTAACCCCGCAACTCATCAAACAAGAACTGTCTTGGAACTAATATAATTGATTGTTACAAAGCTTTTTTTTATTTTTTTTTTTTATTTTTTTTATTTTTAACAAAAATTTTTTTTTTTTTTTTTTTTTTTTTTTTTTTATTTTCTTAACGTTTTGGAAGAATCAACTGCGCCTTCGAGTTTATTCAAAATATAACATTAACCAAACCACCTCAAAACATTCAAGGGTGCCTAAAGTCTGCCAATAACCCTATGTGTCCGACTTTACTTAGTAGTTCCAACGATAGCTTGCTCAACGAGCAAATGTGGATACTTAGTTTTTACGAAATCCTCATGACCTCGCTTCGAGTTCCAATGGACTTAACTATCCGTAATACTTACTAACGCTTTATACTTTTAAACCTCCACATCGATAATCTCCACAGGATCTTCAACAAACAAATAGTTTGTCTACCTTAATTTGCTTCTAAATGCACATGCATATATGCAATCCGTTTATACTATACTGCTTTAAATTTGAAACACATTCCAAATATACTACTAAAAAAATTAAGACAATCTAATCCAACGGCCATAGTACCTGATCCCCTTTAATGATCTCAATTGTCCCAAATATCTTGGTGCTAACATTTCTTTTCTTTCCAAATGCACTACATCTTTCCAAGACGACACGTTCCAACATCACTTTATTCCACCATCTCAACTCTACATGTTTTACAGCATATTTCCAACATAGCTCATTTGGCAATCTCTATAGCCGCTTGAGGCTTTTCTTTAAACAATATCACTTATTGTTGTCTCTTTACCAATTCTGAATCAAATCGACTGAATTTCACTAATTTCAGCCCACAGAACATGTGACCTACACATTCCTCCATACAAACACCCAAATAGAGCACATCAAACAAAACCCGAATGATAACTATTATTATAGAAAACTCAGTTAAGGGTAGATGAGTATCCCTATTATCACCAAAAAAAAAATAATCACGCACGCTCTCAACATATCCTTCAAAGTCTGAATGGTACGCTCACTTTGTCCGTCTGTTTAAGGATGATAAGTCGTACGCATGTTTTTAGCCGTGTTCTCAATGCCTTCTGCAATGTCTACCAAAGCCGTGAAGTAAATCTTCCACCACGATCTGAGATGATCAACACATGCACTCCATGCCTTGGTTTAACTAATCTCATTAGTGAAAAGTCCGCCAAATTCTCCCATTTTAAAATCTTCCATACTACCATTTTAAAGGGCAAAACCTTAGTCAGTCTATCGACTATAACCCCAAATTCTGTATCATACCCACTACTGATCATGCAACCTGTAATAAAGATCCATAGTTTATTTATATCCTATTTCACTCGAGTATCTCAAGTTGTTTACAATAAACCCAAGGTCTTTTTGATGTTTCAACATTCACCTTTAAAAAAGTCAAACAATTGCTAACATAGGTAGCAATATCCTTCCCCATACATGGCCACCATACATATCTCTAAGGTCATAGTACGTCTTATTCGCTCCCGAATGTACCAAGTATCTTGATGCACAGAGCCTCAGTCCATCACGTTAATGACCTTACATCAACCTATTAATGAAACCCATAATAATACATACCTCCCACCTTCTTTCTTTTCCATTAGTTGGTCCAAGCCACGCAGCATTTCTGCTGTCGCGTTCTCTACCTTGCCTCTTTGCATGAGTACACAACCTAATCCTTGATTTGACGCGTCGCAGTAAACTACAACTCTTTGGATCCATCAGGTAATGACAATATTGGTGCATTTCACATATTTCCCTTCAACGTCTGAAAAGCTTCCTCTTGTTCCTTGGCCCACTCCTACTTCTTATTCTTCTGAGTCAGTGAAGTAAGGGGTTTAGCAATCTTAGAAAAATTTACTATGAAACGTCGGTAGTAACCTGCCAATCCCAAGAATGATCGTATCCCGGATGGCGTCTTAGGTACTTTTTAATTCTTCATTGCTTCTATCTTACTAAAGTCTATGTGAATATCATTACTGTTAACCACGTGTCTGAGGAAACACACTTCTTCTAGCTAGAATTCAATTACTTGGAAAACTAGCAAACAATTTTTTCCTTCTTCAGAACTCCAACACAACCCAACATTCAAATAAACCTCGTGATCCTCCTTAGACTTCGAGTAGATCAAAATATCATCAATAAACACAATGACAAACTTTCCTAAATACGGCTTGCACACCCGGTTCATTAAGTCTATGAAAACCGCTGGTGCGTTGGTTATCCCAAAAAGCATAAACCGTAAACTCAAAGTGTTCATACCACGTCCTAGATGCAGTCTTTGGAATATCTGCTTCGTGCACTATTAATTGACGATAACCGGAACAAAGATCTATCTTAGAAAAATAACGCGAGCCTTGTAACTAGAGAAAAGTGCGTCGATCATGGGAGATTTCTTGGTGGTCAGCTATCCAACTCTCGATTGTCTATGCAACTTTGAAATGAAACCCCTTCTCCTGAAACAACACAGTGCTTTCCCCACGAGAGTTACTTGGTCGATAAC
This sequence comes from Tanacetum coccineum, assembly GCA_026074375.1. Classification (NCBI taxonomy): domain Eukaryota; kingdom Viridiplantae; phylum Streptophyta; class Magnoliopsida; order Asterales; family Asteraceae; genus Tanacetum; species Tanacetum coccineum. Next base: position 1,812 of record BQNB010019759.1, on the reverse strand, counting down.
ACACGTATATCAAACAATCCTACATGGTTACTAACTACCGATCTGTAGCAACCAATATATAATCTAAGGCTAGAAATCATCTAAGGGATTTCATCATTGCAAATAGATGGCGGATCAAATTCATAAAATCCGTTAAAAGAAAGGATAAGAATATTGTACTTGCTAGAAAACGCAAACAAAAGAATCAACCAGCGTACCACGAACAAAAGGAACACATAAACCGAATAACCAATACTATCAGATTGATAAATGAGAAAGATATGATTCCTTTTACCACAACCAACTTTACCCGGAAAGAACCAACTAAATAATGTCTTTTATAAAAAAAACAATTTAAAATAATAAAGAAATCATTTTAGTTATAAATCGTCTTAATATAATATTTATAAAATTCATTTTAGTCATGGTTGTCATAAAATCCAGAGACGGTTATTTAACAGTGAATCGCATCTTACCCATATAAATTACGTTAAACATCCTTTTTATAATTATAAAATTTACCAAAAACAAGGATAAAAAAATATTATCATATCTTATTCATAAATATATTATCTAACAAAATAGTTTGTCCATCAACCAATTAATCATATTGTTACAAAATTTATTTGTAACATAGTTTGCAAAAAAAAAATAAAAATAAAGTAGACATTTCCATAAAATGTTTGTATTCATAAAATCCATTTCAATAAGTGCACATGTCCTAAACGAGCATGCTATAATGAGGAATTAACAACAGTATATAGAATCCGAATCATCCAAAACTTTATTCAAGCTCAACATAAACATACCATTGTTATAATAACCAAATCCTACAAATACACCACACTTCGATGAGATATACTTATCAGATTCATAAACATGCTTATATCCACACTTATTTAATACAGGACCAGAATTCAAATTCTTACAAAGTTTTGGAACATACAAAACATTAAACAAAGTAATAGATTTTCCCGAACTAAATTCCAACACTACACTTCCTTTCCCATGAATAGGAGCGAAATGATCATCACCCATTGATTGAAGCAATCTTATACACGTAACTATTAAAATATAATATGATAGAAAATTACCAAATTACCCTTGAGGACAAAGGTAAAAAGTTAATTTCACACAATTAATATATAATATAATACGTATATTAACCGGGAAGTATGATTCCCGGGTCGTTATTCCCCAACGATTTGTGAAATTGAAACCACGTTTGTTGTTCGGACAATGATTTGAATTGAAAACAAAGATTGATTTGATTATCTACTTCTACAAATTAAAATAAGCAAATTATAACAATTAAGCACGAAAACAAATAACGAGAATTTAAACTTTAACTAAAAACGCAAAACGGGAACCCTAAATGGCAATTAAAAACCCTAATTTTCCAAATTTAAACCTAAAATGAATTTTTCTTTTTAAATAGACTCTAATTGACTAAAAAGTAAGTTTAAAGAAAACTAGAACAAAAACGGAGTTGAAATGAGCTTAAAAACACGAAAAATGAGAACGGAAACGAATCCCGTTCTTTAAAAAATGAAATTTTGCAAATTAAACCCTACGAAAGCAAAACTAATTTTCCTAGAAACTTTACGATAAATTTTTTTTTCTAAAAAAGAATTATATTTTTTTGATTATTTTTCTATTTTTTAAAGTTTTTAATAAAAATAAATGTTTAAAAATACTAAACCAATTATAAAAATTCTAAAAAAATACAGAAAATAGCTTGAACTAAATAGAACCTAGGAAAAATAAGCTTGATCACACAGCTTATCGAATAAGCTGTGTAATAAGCTTAAAACAGCTTATAAAGCTTATGAG